>CM066032.1:460599057-460703534 GCA_033557465.1 Ichthyophis bannanicus | reverse complement strand
TGGCGGATAAGGGATCTAAACCCAGATGCCTGTAGAGCTGTCTATTGCACCCTAGGTTGTCAGGCACCCTGAGTAACTCAAGGTGAAAAGGTTTCATATTCTAGTGCCCACATTCTGGCCAATGATGACATACTGCTTCCCCAGATCAGGGTCCCCTCCTTATGTGGATGCAAAATTCATGCTCTGATACTCACAGACAATGGTGCAGCACTGTTTTCTTTCCGTTTCCTTTTTGTTATGAAACCCCCCCCCCCCCCCCCAATTTCACTCGCCAGCCCAGGTCACCGCTTTAAGTGCATCCCATACTCCCCACGCTGGGACTTCCCCTCCCCATTAAACCACAAATAATCCAAAATGCATTCCCTCCACTCACTGAACTATGCAAGGGTCTCTCTGGAGGCTATTGTTCAATCTTTGGAATTTGCAGCCATTACACAGGTCTGCAAAAAAAAAGTTTTTTGAGAGCTGTTTTGGTTATTTCCACGTAATCTTTATGTGTTTTTGGTGCTCTGAATCCGAAAATGACCTCCATTTTGTCATAGGACATCACATTTCCTGACAATTTAGGTAACTAGGTTAAATAAGGCAATACCTCAAAATAAATGGAAATAGACTTATAAAATTAAAGTTTTATTACAATATTTTCATGAAAATCCTTTTTTGAACTGAAATGAGCTCACCTACACACACTGAACTCAATTCTTCTTCCTTGTGAGGCTCCTCTTGGTGCATTTATGCTTGTGAGTAGCATCTGGAATGTCTCTCTGAAGCATCCAACAGTAGTCTGCCCATCATTGTAATGCTCCATTTTCCCTGGTATCTCCTTCCCATCTCTTTAATGGCTTAGTGAATCGTTCACCTTGTTCCTCATTCACAGCTCCCAAAGTTCAGGAAAGTAGTCAAGGGAGACCTGGAGGAAAATGCACTTTCAAACTCATCAGGCAACCTAAAGCTTGAAATGCTTTCAGCATTTGTCCGACGATCTTTTTGTAGTGAGGATCTTTGTTATTGCCTAAAAATTTCTGTACGACTTCTTTAAATGCAATCCACCCTTCTTTTTGAGGATCTGTCATGGTATTGACAAACTCTTGATCAACTATAAGCCTTCTAATGTCTGGTCCGAAGAACACAACTTCCTTCAATTTTGCCTCCGACAGGCCTGGAAACTTGGTGACCAAGTATTTGAAGCATTCTCCATCTCTTGGAAGTGATTTTATGAATTACTTCATCAATCCCAATTTTATGTGGAGAGGTGGTAGAAGATCTTTATGGGAAGGTACCAAAGTTTCTCGGAGGACATTTTTTTCACCGACTGTTAGTACCCTCAGCTGCCAACTCTTCTTGGTCCAGTGATTTTGTCGGTCTTGACTGTCCCATAGACACAGAAAACAAGGATATTTGGTATACCCAGCTTGTTGCCCGAGCAGCATGCACAAGACCTTCAAGTCCTGACACACTTGCCAACCATGGTCTTCATATTTAAGTTTACGAAGAACCAATTCCAAGTTTTCGTAGGTTTCCTTCAAGTGTACGGAATGACCTACAGGTATGGAAGCGTGAAAACCGTTGTGTAGTAAAATTGCTTTGAGACTTCTTTTTGAAGAATCTATAAAAAGACGCCATTGCTCTGAATCATATTGGATTTTAAATTGACCCATCAGACCTTCGACATCGATGCAATAAACCAACTTGTCTTCCTGGGCGAAGTAAGGAACGAACTCCTTTTCACGATGTCTGAACCATGAAGATGACACTCCTGGCACAATAAATTCCTGCTTTTCAGCCTTGATCCGAGTAACTCAGCAGCAGCTTTGGGAAGATTCAGTCTCCTTAACCAAATCATGCATTCTCCTCCTGAGAAAACAATTTTGGCCTTGTATCATCTTCAAAGTCAGAACTTGATTCGTCATCTGGTTCAGGTATGACTTCACCTTCATCGGAGCTAGGTATCTCTTCCAAGGTAGCAGGGGGCTTGGGTACTGGTATATCTGTGCCATGGGGGATGGGATTAATTGCCGAGTGAAGATTGGGTATGAAATGCGAATGCTTCCATTTGGAATTAAACCCTTTCACATCGTGCAGAACAAAAGTAACAGTCGTCACTATAGTTCTTTTGCTCTCGCCATACCATAGGAATCCCCATAACGGACAGATTTTTTCTTACCCTTGAACCGTTTCGGAGGTCCTCAACACACCGTTTGCAACACTTTATGAGACGTCCAAAACTTTATCTTGATCTCCAATTTTTAGTCCAAAGTATGCAAAGTATATTTTTTTTCACAAAGTCTGTAATATTCTGCTGTTGCTTCAACACTGTATATTCAGCACAGATGAACAGAAACTGTCCTGGCGAATTAATACACTTTCGCGGAGCCATAACATAATGGTTGAAGAATGACGAGCTCACACAAATTGCGATAAAAAGTGTGAAACAGCCTAGAACCAAGAACCTGATGATGATTCGTGCACAAGTGTGGCATGCAGGAGAGAGCAGCTCTGTGTCTGTACACGAGACGTCACAGTGCTGGCCACGGCCCCCCTGCACTGACCGGAGCTGCTGCTATCTGCCCTGTGTCTCCCTCCCACTGGATTCTTCAGGAAAGATTAATCCCTTCTACCATTAGAAGCATGGACTTAAAACTTGCTTAGCTTATGTATAGATTGCTGACCATCAGATTTACAGTGCTATATTTTTTTTACATAACTCGGACACCCCTTCAAGGTTTTTTTTTCGCATTTTATATCTTAAATGCACTGATGTGAATTAATTAATAGTAATTTGAAAAAATTGATAAATTTGAAGACAATTTTGCATGTTGTAACAAATCATGATATCTAGGAGTTTTTTTCAATATTTTATTTGTTTTCAGCACACCAAAATACATGGAAATTAGATGAAAATAATCAACAGCTTTTTAGTCGCAGACCTTATTGACCTCCACCGGCCTCAGGGCCATACATACAGGTGCATGGTCAGACCGAGTCATGCAGCCAATCTCCACTCCCTCTATACACGCAAGAACAGATTTGGGGATCATGAAGTAATCAGTGTGAGAATAAGATTTGTGAGGGGTTCAATAAAAAAGTGTATTTCTGCCCCCAAGAGTGCAGCTGTTACCAACAGGGGAGGAGTGGCCTAGTAGTTGCGGCAAATTACCTCAGGCCAGAGGGTCAGGGGTTTGAATCCCTCTAGAGGACAGCAACCTTGTGCCAGAAGGACTGGGGTTTCTAGTCCCACAGTTGCTTCTTGTGGCCTTTGGAAAGCCATTTAACCCTCTGTTGCCTAAGGTAAAAAACATAGATTGTGAGCCCCTTTGGGGACAAGGGAAAAAATATATACAGTTCCTGAATGTACACTGCTTTGACTGGTGAAAAAGTGGTATATAAGCCAAGTTAAAAAAATAAATAAACATTCTGCAGATCCCAGGCGTTCACTACACTACCCTCCCCCCCCTCAGTTCTATCCATACATGGGTATAAGGTAATCATAAAAACTCCCCCCCCCCCCAAAAATTTCCCATTTCCCATAAAAACCATCTGTTTCCCGACCCCAATAAAATTTACTAATGGTTTTATTTGTGCAGTTGCCTACCCCCCCCCCCCCCCCCAATCAGGGTGTGCACATTGATCAAGTTGAATTCCTTCTGGGCTATCTTAACCTTAACCAATATATACTGCCCCTCAACATCCCATATCACTTTCTCCACCTGCACCCCTAATGGCATGCAAAATGGATACGCACCCCCATTCCTCCCCATAGAATTAGAGGCAAAAACATCTCCCAGGATAGTGCTTATTATTTATGAGTCCTTCATCTTCCTTATGAAGTTGAGTTTCTTGCACCATTCCTATATCAATTTTGGCCCTCTATAATTCTTTAAGCAACATCTTACACTTGAAGGGTGAATTCAAGCTCTTCACATTAAAAGACATCAGATTCAATAACACAGGTACACTACCAAAAAACTGCCTCCAGTTTTGCAACTGATTCCTATAGATTTTGGGGTGCTGAATCCAGGAAAAATAGCCAAAATGTTCCATCACGTCACGTTTTCTTGCAAAATTAGATTTCTTACCCATATAAGAAATGTTCACATAATTTCTTTTTAGCCGACTGCAGTTTATTTTCTTGGCCCAAAATAGAGGTTGTAATGGTTAACTAACTAGAAACACTCCCTCATGATATTTTAGAGTGTTTTGTATTCATTTTATACATTAAACAGGACAATTGGGAGGCAGGGGGCTAAATCCAGTACTCGCGCTGGCGCATGTTCTTTCCTGTTCGCCTCGCCTTGTTCGCTCGCTCGCTCAAACACGGTGGTTGCGACATGAACGTTCCTGTCAAATTTCAGTTTCTTGCAAGGTCATTATTACCTTTTGTTTGCTCAGTCGTAATCCAGCTTTATTCCGAAGTGGTTCACTACAGTTGTAGTTTGCAGTGCTGTGTATTTGTGATGGCTCACAGAGCCAGAGATTGCGTCAACTCTCCGGACAGTTTTTGTTTTATTTGTGGGGAATATACCGTGAAAAAAGCGGCAGAGGAACATTTCTGCATTTATTAAAAAAGTATATTTCGCCTATTTCGGTTTGAAGTTTGGCGATCAAGACAATCTGTGGGCTCCTCACACAGTGTGTAAGAGGTGGGAGGACGATCTACGCTTATGGATGAAGGTAAAAAACAAGCAATTTCGTTTCGGAATACCTATGATGTGGCGTGAACAAAGAGACCACAGCAGTGACTGCTATTTTTTGCTCTTGCATTGTGAGGGATACAACTTAAAAAATAAGAACGTAATAAGTTACCCCAACCATCCCTCAGCAATTAGGCCTATTGCCTCATAGCAACGAAGTACCTGTGGCCTGAACCACCAAAATCTTTGGATCATATTTGTGTGGACGGTTCTGATCATGATGAGACTCATCAGATGGCTTTTCCCGATGAGTCCAGTACTTCTGAGTTTGAAACTGAACCAGATCCAAAACCTGAACTTTTCTCTAAAGCTGAATTGAATGATTTAGTCCGGGATTTAGGACTCCCAAAAGATGCTGCCCAACTGCTAGGTTCTCGGCTTAAACAGAAAAATCTATTGTCACCAGGAACAACTTTTTATTGGTACCGCAACCGCGAGACACAATTTTTGAAGTATTTCAGCAAAGAGGAAGATTTGGTATTTTGCAACGATATATACGGAGTGATGGAAAAGTTTAAACTCAAGTATGATCCTGCTGAATGGCGGCTGTTCATTGATTCGTCAAAAGACAGCATAAAAGGTGTTGTTCTTCATAATGGCAACACATTACATTACATTACAATTTTCTTTATTCTTATTTGAATAACTACTAAACAATTAGTATAAAGAATTCATCCAAGAAAATTTTATCTCGATCGCACTCAATCTGAAACGTTCACCTCAAACTGCTAACCCAATGTAGCAAAAAATCTGTACGTGATGGAGCAAATTGGTTACCAGATTTGGATTCAGTGCACGAAAAAACGTAAAAATCAATCGAAACATTAGAGGCAGTTTAAAAAAAAATTTTTTTAGTGTACCTGTGTAATGAGCTACCCATTGTTACTTCCAAACCTCATGGCTCACCATCCTTGTTACCCACCATCCCACCCAAACCACTCCCACCCATGAATTCTTGCCACATTAGTGGTCATGAAGGAAATGCTCACCATGCAGGCCCCCAGAAGCTCACTCTCTTCAGGTCCTCACTTCCCCCCTTAATTATGCCATTCACACACCCATCACCCTCATTTACCCTCCCCCCAATCACAGTGCTTATCACGAGCCAAAAGCACCATGACGCCCTCATAGGCCTCATTTGCAAAGCAAGAGAAAAAACTCTTCAAAAGAATTAGATCAGCAGGTAAGGAAAAACAAGTGGCAAATGCACAAATACAGTGAAAAATACAAAGTGTTACTTCAAGAACCTTTTGTCGATCAAGAACGAACACATGAATGGTTGAGGAAAGGTGAACTGAAACTGAAGGATGAAAGATTGATAGTTGCAGCCCAGGACAGCGGATTACTGACGAAATGGTTTACGGCAAGCATTGAAAAAACTGGTACAACAGACATATGCCTATTTTGTAAGAAAGAACTGGAAAAAGTGACTCACCTAATAGAAGGCTGTGAAGTTCTGATGGCGGAAAATTTCTATACAGAAAGGCACAACAAAGTAGCATGCCTCCTCCACTGGAAACTCTGTAAACACTGCAACATCACTGTCTCTGAAAAACACTGGGATCATGACCCTAAGAGAACCACAGAAAATGAAGAGGTTATGACCAATTGGGACATTCCCATTCTGACGGATAAGAAACTGGATGCCAGGAAACCTGACATAGTGGTAAAGGAGAAGAATAAGAACATAAGAACATAAGATATGCCATACTGGGTCAGACCAAGGTCCATCAAGTTCAGTATCCTGTTTCCAACAGTGGCCAATCTAGGTCATAAGTACCTAGAGTTTCCCCAAGAGACAAAGGTTCCACAAAGCTTGTATTGGGCCAAGCAGTGATATCCTGGGTCCCTTTTAATAATGGTTTATGGACCTTTCCTCCAGGAACTTGCCCAAACCTTTTTTAAACCCAGCTACACTAACAGCTTTTGCTACATCCTCCGGTAACAAATTCCAGAGTTTGATTACACGTTGAATGAAAAAATATTTTCTCTTATTAGTCTTAAATAGTTTACCCTGTAGCTTCATTGCATGTCCCCTAGTCTTTCTATATTCTGATGACGTAAACAATTGATCTACATTTACCCGTTCCACTCCATTCATTAATTTATAGATCTCTATCATATCTCCCCCTCAGTCATCTCTTTTCCAAGTTAAAGAGCCCTAACCTTTTTAGCCACTCTTCATAGGGGTATCCCTTCCATCCCCTTTACCATTTTGGTGGCTCTTCTCTGTACCTTTTCTAATAACGCTATATCCTTTTTAAGATATGGCGACCAGAATTGCACACAATATTCAAGGTGCGGTCGCACCATGGAATGATACAGAGGCATTATAATATCCTTTGTTTTATTTCCCATTCCTTTCTTTATGACACCTAGCATTCTATTTGTTCTCTTGGCTGCCACTGCACACTGGGCGGAGGGTTTTGACATGTTATCCACAATGATGCCTAATTCTTTTTCCTGGGTGGTGGTTCCTAATGTGGAACCTTGCATCGTTTGGGTTGTTCTTTCCTAGGTGCAAAGCTTTGCACTTGTCCACATTAAGGGGTATGTTTACTAAACTGTGGTAGCATAGCAGCGGCTACGTTAAGGCGTGTTATGTAACGTTAAGGCGCCTTAACATTACATAACGCGCCTAAACGTTCCCGGCCGTGGTAAGTCCAGAAAACGGTGGAGAGCAGGCGGAGAGAAGGGGATGGGGAGTGGGCGGGGAGAGGCCCCTTTCATACTAACGTGGCGAAATTAAGGGCTGAATCCTAAAGCAACTGAGAACCTGGTGTTAGCACACATTTGCAAGAGAGAGAAACCAGTTCTGTGTCAGCAATGTACAGCATAGCTAGGGAGCCCCAGAAAAGTGATAGTAGTGATACATTTGCACAACAGTATTGTGCCCTGGTATGAAAGGCCACTATGGTGATGGCGCAAATGGGGCATGGGGGCTGCAGGCAGGACATGTAGTGGGAGCTACTGGGGCACAGGGTGGACTAGGCGGTTGCCGAGGTGGCACAAAGGAATGCAGAAAATGGAAACCAGCAAGACAGCAACTGACCAGGGTCAGACATGCTCATGAGTCTATGGCCTACAGTGTCCCATCCAGGAGACATTACCCAGCAGGCACCCCAAGGGGCGCATAACATTGACAGGCGGTGCCTGGGGAAGCGTGGACATCTATGTAGGCACCCCTACCCCAGAACCCACACCTTAGACAGCCGCCTACCTGCCCCCTGGATGGCAGTACAAGGCACGTTACAATGCACCTTATTAGGCATAGTACAAGGCACGTTACAAGGCACCTTTATTAGGCACAGTTCAAGGCACGTTAAGGCATGTGCCTTGTACTGTGCCTAATAAGGTGCCTTATAACGTGCCTTGTACTGTGCCTAATAAGGTGCCTTGTAACGTGCCTTGTACTGTGCCTAAGGTGCCTTATAACGCGCCTTATAACATGCCTTGTACTGTGCCTAATAAACAGTGCCTTGTAATGTGCCTTATAACATGCCTTGTACTGTGCCTAATAACAGTGCCTTGTAACGTGCCTTATAACGTGCCTTGTACTGTGCCTAATAAGGTGCCTTATAACGTGCCTTGTACTGTGCCTAATAAAGATGCCTTGTAATGTGCCTTATAATGCACGTTACCTGACGGCTTGCCATACTGATGCCCTGCCCATGCCTTTATATGGGCATCTGTACCTTTACCGCGGAAACAAACGCGAATGACATTACCGCAGTTTAGTAAACATATCCCTAAATTTCATCTGCCATTTGGATGTCCAGTCTTCTAATTTATCAAGATCCTCTTGCAATTTTCCACAATTCTCATGGGTTTTAACAACTTTAAATAGTTTTGTGTCATCTGCAAATTTGATAACCTCACTCATTATTCCCTTGTCCTGGTCATTTATGAATATGTCAAAAAGCAGCGGATATCAGAACGACATTGATAAAAGAAGGGTCGATACCAAGTATTATTCTGTGAATTGCATGGAGAGGCAGAAGATCCTGAAGTACCAAGAAATGCAGTCATAGACCAAGAAAATGTGGCTGAAAGATACGGAAATATTTCCCATTGTACTAGGAGCCACAGGCTTGATAAAAAAGAACTTCCAAGCACATCTTGACAAACTACCCATACATGTTACATCTTACAAACTCCATCAGGAGGCTCTCTTTGGCACGATGCAAGTATTACGCTGAGCATTAACAGTAAATTTGAAAACTAAGATCATATTCCACATACCCTGGCTTAGAAGTGAGGTTCACAACTGCCATAGTATACGTTTCTCCATTTGGAGTTTCCATTTGGAGAAACTGCCCCGAGTAGAGCCAACCACTCAAGATCACCTACTATCAAAGGATAGGAACAGAACACATTTAAGAAACAGTCCAAACTTCTTCAGTAATCCTCTTCATGCAGGCTGGGTGACTATCACCAGCAACTATCGGCGCCTGCTCTCCTGCATTGCCCACCGGCCCAGCAGATGATCTCTTTAATCTTTACTCTCCTTCTGTAACTTGCTTCTAGCACAACCCATTAGTCTTTTCCTTGGGCCAGGACTGCAGTTTTTTGGCAGTGTCCGGTAACTTGGTGGCCCCAGCCACCAGTAGAGTCAGCCAGGCCTCCTCCGCTGTAGTTACTTGTCTTGAAAGGCCACTGAAGGAGAATTGGAGAATGAAGGGGAACGGCCACCGATAGCGTATAGAAGCTGATCTCAAATAGCTGGTAACCTCCCTGATCTCTCATCTGCATTGTAAAGTAGTAGCTGCAAAGTCCTGGACAAGCTCCAACTGGTAACCTTGACTATAAAAACAACCTCTCTTTCACACTTCCTACATCACCATTTCTTTAACCCTAAAGTCATGTAAGCAGGCAATGATGTCCTGGGGTTGGTTAGCCCTGCACAGCTCCGATGAGCCTGATCAACCTTAATACTCCCAGGCTCCTTCTGGTTGGCAGCCTCCCCATCTAGCAGTCTGCACCACTGTGTTTGCATATGGCTCTGTCTCAGGGAGGCCATGGATCCGGAGGTTATTTCTGCGGGACCTCTTCTCCAGGTCCTATAGCTTATCTAGGCAGTCTCTATGAGCACTTTGGAGATGCTGTACCTGCTGCTTTATGGCCAGGATACTCTTGCCCTACTCATCAGTCCTTTCATCAAGCTCTTCCAGTTTCTTGCCCATATTTCTGACTTCCTGCTGTAAAACTGCAACAGCCCCCTGTAGCTCCATCTTTGCTGCAGTCAGCTCCTGCTTAAAGTTGTGCTTATGCTCCAAAAACAGCCCCTGGAGGTCACCATGGGTAATGGGCTCCCCTGTGCTCACATCGGATTTTCTGCTCCCTGCTGCTATTTTGCCTGCACGCAACCCCTGTGGTTCTGCTCCAGGACTTGTAGCGTTGAGTCACAATAGAAATTTTAACTTATTGAGTATTTTGTGAGTGGGCATTAGCCCTAAGTTTATTTTTTATTTAACATTTCTTGCATACCACCTTTCATGATATCTAGGTGGTTTACATTGAACAAACTGAAATTGCAGTGAACAGGGCATTATAACTTGGAGATAACTATTTTACAGGGAACATGAGCAATGCAGGGTTAAGTGGCTTGCCCAAGACCACAAGGGGCACCCATGGGATTAGAAGCCCCAGTCCTTTCAGCCCAAGGTTGCTGTCCTCTAGTGGGATTTGAGCCCCTGACCTTCTGGTGTGAGGTAACTTGCCCCAACCACTAGGCCACTCTTCCCAGTCCTCTTCACAGCCTTTGCAACTGCCAGTGAAGGGGGGGCGGGTTACACTAGCCCGACATGGAGCTCAGCATTTTGGTGGCCATGACATCACTTCCTTTTTCAATTTTGTTGGTTTTCAATCATTTTCTTCTATATGCAATTTTCCCACATCAAAAGAAATTTTTGAGCTTGCAATGAATTTATCTTATATTCAAGTCTGAGCAAAAATTCAACATCTGAATTAATATACAGCAGAGATTCAACTACTCAACCATGTTTAAATACTCTTATTTGTTTGAATTGCCAATTTGTTTATTTTTGTTTTATTAGCGGAGTAATCCATCTTGATGACTACTGTGAACACAGCTCATTGTAGTTAGTTTAGATCGACTGCACTAGTGATGTTCCTGTTGAGGCTTCAGTAAGAACCACACTTTTCTGGGTCCTGCTGTTAAATAGGGCATAACCAGCTGTGAGAATAGGATTGTTAACTGGCTGGTGTTCAGCCGGCCTGGCTGGTTTTTATATGGCCAGGCTATCTCCCGGCAGTCATAAAACTGGCAATAGAAAAGCCATTTTTTGTGACCTGAATTGAGGGGCAGCTGAGGAGGAGCACAGCGGCTTCACGTTGGGCCATGTGAATCAGTTTTAACTTACTCCCTCCATGCAGGGCCAGTGGCTCCAAGGGATTGACTCAAAATAAACCTGAAGCCAACAATCTTACTGCCGATTCGGTGGCAGCTTCATCCTCCTTGTCCGCCCTCTGCTGCTTTTCCTGTATCAGCAGCGGTGGGCCTTCAATTTAAAAAAAAAAAAAAGCAAGGTCTTGAACTTCTGCGCTGAGGCTTGTCTGTTCCTGACCCCTCTGACCCATGCACTCGTCAGAGGGGTGGAACCAGAGCAGCCTTCCTAGGGTGGAGTCTCAAAGACATGCGCTTTTTTTTACCCCCCTTTGAAAATTCAGAGGCCTGCCGCTGCCGCGCAGGTAAGATGGTGGTGATGGCAGTGATGGCAGGGGAGTGGCAGATGTTAGACATAGGGGGATAGTCTGGAGGGTAGATTTTAGAGATGAAGGGGGAGAGACAGAGACAGATGCTGGACTGGATAGGAAATAGAGAGAACAGAGGGCAGTGCAGGACACAAGGTGGGAGGGGGGGGGTGGAGTTCAGCACTACCTGCAGATGAGCAGGGACCCCTGCCTTGCACACTCTTCAAGGAAGGAAATAAATGCAGCCAGAAAGGTAAAGGAATGTAAGGGGGTAGAGGAAACGAAAGGTGGTGAAGGGAGACAAGGGAGGAAAGGGAGAGAAAGAGAGGAGGAGAAGAAAGATAACTGAAGAAGGGAGGGATGGACAAAGGTGAGAAGGATGGAGAAGAGAGAGGAGGGATGGAGGCATGCATGTGTTTTTGCGAAAGGAGCAGATGAGCAGTGCATATATGTGAGACTTGGAGAGGGATGTGTGTTATCAAGACGGGAATGAGCTGGATTTGAGGGAGAAGGAGAATGTGTGTGAGGAGGGGGAAGAGGAGCATGAGTAATTTCCATGAAATAAGGTAAAGATACAAACAAAAGTAATATATGATAGAAAAGAAATGGGAGCCAAGAATAAAATCAGCAAGGAGGAGTGGTATAAAACATTTAGAAGAAAATCTGACTGGGTAAGAGAAGAAGGACCTATAAAAATGAGTGGAGAAGAAATGCAAACAAATGATAAATAAATAGAAAAAAACAATAATATAAAGTAAAACAAAGCATTGAAAACAGATGAAAGAAATGGAGGTCGAATCACATCAAAGGATGAAGAGCAAGAAATACAAAGATTTGAAAACATTTTATTGGAAAAAAAACTATACTGCATTGGAAGTAAATTGGTAGACCAGAAATTCCAGGCAGTGGTGGCCTTAGGACTGTTCAGACCCTGCGCAAGAGACTTGTTAAGGACCTCTTAGGAGCTTATGTTAGATAACCTATAAAGTATATCAAATTTTAATAAATGAAATGAAAGCAGTTTTGATAATTTTATATCAGTTTCACCATGCCCTACCAATAAAACTGCAATTGAATTTGTGTCGTGAATCTTGAGAGAATTCAGTAAATAGTTGAGTGTTGGAATGCAAATACACATTGCAAACCCTCCATCTAAGATGTGAGGCCCCAAGCCGTTGCTTGATTTGTCACGCTCTAAAGCCATCACTAGTACTGCACTTAGCATTGGACAGAAGGATGAAGAATGTTTTCCTTTCTTGTGTGCTCTAGCATGAGTTTGGTGTATACGACTCCACTGTTCTATTTTTATAATAATATATAACAAGTGATATGATATATGCTAACATTATTGCCTCATTAGATCAGTGTTATACTGCATTAGCAGCTGTAATAGCCCAGGATAAAACTGGAGTCTTTGTAGGTTGTTGAAATAGAGTATTTTGTCAGGATCCTTTTCTAGGCAGAGACCTTGATGTGTGAGGTTGGAAGTTAATGTTGGCATGGTATATTTGCTCTAGGTCCTGAGTGACCTTTTGGTAGAGTTTTGTATTACTTCACAATATGCCTGGTACCGAGAGGGTATGTTGTTTTTACTTAGATGACACTATGGGGGAAATGTCCTAGCTCTGTTCTGAACTGGGTTTTGAAAGAGGTGCTGGAGAAGAGGTTCTGTGGAAATAGTGAACAAACTACCTGTGTCTGTACACCAGGTACCTTCTCTGGCCCTTTTCAAATCCAGGCTGAAAACTCACCTCTTCACTGCTGCTTTTGGATCTTGACTCACCTGATCTCCTTGTTTCTTTACCTTTCCCATTGTTTTATCCCTGTCTACACTTTCTGTGTTGTCTGTCTTGACTAGATTGTAAGCTCTGATGAGCAGGGACTGTCTCTTACATGTCTGTGCAGCGCTGCGTACGACTTGTAGCGCTATACAAAAGCTCAGTAGTAGAAGTAGTAGGTTTGGATTTAATATAGTATGGGGGAGAATGTGTGTGGTGGAGGACTGAGGAGAGGACTGCGATTCAGTAGGGGTTTAAAAGTGCAACCTCTTGTCCTCCCCACCTTTCCCCTCCCACCCCGAGGTGGCCAGCAGGTGCTGAAGCTTGAACTGCTGCCATGACTGCAGTTATTTTGGAGGGTGTGGCAAGAGGCAGGTCACGGACGGAGCACAGGTGTGACATGTGGTGGGGTTTTCTTTCTTAAAAAGTTGGCAACCCTATATGAGAGTAATAATGAAAGGCAAATAAGACCTCAGGATGGCTCAAACCCTACATTTAGTGAAATTCCTCACTATAGGGAATAGCTGATGCTCACATCACAGGTCAAAAGCCTTCATTAAGTTTTTTAAATTTTTAAATCCAAATTTTTTCATTTCAAATTTTACCACATTTATTTTCTCCACAAAAGTACTTTTTAGGATTCTTAATACTTCTGATCAATATACCATAATACTTAAAAAAGAAAAAGAAACAAGGTCTTTTTTTACAACCAAATGAACGATCACGGATTGGACCTTCTTCTCCTGTAAACGACAGAAGTAAATCTTTTTAAGCAAACAGTAATTAATGTGCCATAAAAGGTCTACAATTACTTATATTAGCAAATCCATGATCCAATGCATAGTCAGAGCGAAAGCAGCTTCCCAGCCTTCATGTAGAATTCTGTTGAATTTATCTACAACAACTGCTAGACCACGTGGCACCTTCAGATGCCTGCTGTCGAGGCAGAATATCAACACCCTACAAAAGCTTTTGTTTCACCAAATAATGGCTTCTTCAAGGGTTTTAGAATAATATCTTAAATGTCGAATATAGGAAATGCCTCCATCGCCATCACTAAGACAGCGTTTGGCGTCTCCTAGTTTTAAACAGACTGTCAGCCAACAACGCGGCCTAGCAGTTGTTGTAGATAATTTCAGCAGAATTCTACATGAAGGCTGGGAAGCTGCTTTTGCTCTGACTATGCATTGGATCACGGATTTGCTAATATAAGTAATTGTAGACCTTTTATGGCACCACACAACCTGCAGGTCACCACACAACCTGTCTGCTCTGAGTGCCAGGATAGGGTAACCCCACTAGTACCCATGATGCAATGCACATGCTGAATAGCTGTCTACAGCTGATCATCAGATGGGGTCTGCACCTCTCCAGTACCTCAGCTTGGAAAGACAAACTGACAGTGCATGATACTGGCAAAGAGTAGCTACAGACCATGCCATTGTGCAGGTTCTGTGTTCACCCTGAGGGATAGGATGGGTGCACAGCACTAGGTCCGCAATACATGTGGTGCCAGAGATAGGTCCTACTGTACATCCCCATCACTTCCAGTGTGTGACAGGTGTTCCTTGCAGTGCATCAGAAGGTAACTTGGTGTCCATCTGTGACCAGACACCACCCAGATTAGTGTGTACCCAGTGCTAGGGTCTAGCTGACATGGGCACCTGTTAGTAGCACAGAGGGGTTTCTAGACTTGCATGAGGTTTGAGTAGCAGTACCTCTACAGGTCAAAGTGGTATACTCTTATATACCCCAAAGGGCAAATAATCACCCTTCTTGTAGGTATGGGACAGGTGCCTGAGCCCCATTGATGCAACCTCCATCCTGCTTGTATAAGACAGCCCGCCAGGGTTGATGGGCCAGAGCTATAACTGTGACTAGGGCAGTGGCAGACCAGCAGTAATGCTGGAGTTAGGTCTGGAAGACCTCAACTGACCCAGACCAGGGTCTGCCATTCACCAGTAGATGGCACAGTCAGACTATACCTGCTGTACTCTACAAGGTGTTCTAACCATACACAGACCAACTGCAGACATTCAATTAGCCAATCCATAATGCATGCTCATAGAAGAACTATGTGCATCAAGCAGGTATCTTAACAATTGGCCCCCAACACTGAGAACACATAGATATCACTGGAGGTAGAGCACTATGTGGGAACCTAGACATGCCATGGTCACTGTTCGGTCAGAGTGAGAGTGTCCTCCCAGCATGACATGCTGTGGCCACCCTGCCCATGCAGGAGGTGGTCGGGCACTATGGTGTCCCAGCCATTGCCCCACACCCTGTGAAGATGCATTCTGACCAATCCACCCTGTCTGGGCCATACCCACAATACCTTGCTCCTCATTATACACATATTCAGACTAACGCTGGTAACAGTGGGAAATTGTGGGCCCAGTGAGGTGTGGGCAGCCACAAAACAATGGGCAGACATACACAAACTCCTATTGCAGCATTGTTCAAAGATAGGGGTGGTTGGCACCCCTGCCCACCACACTGGTCCTGATCACAGTGCCAACATTGATAAACTGTGCAAGAGGTAGTAGTAGTGCTCTGGTGATAACTGTAGCTCTGTGCTGGGGCCAACAGCCTGACTCTCCATGCAGCTTTGGATTGTGGAGCCTGTGTGAGTGGGTGTTTGTACCCCTGTTTGTTGTTGCTTTGGGCTTTGCACATGTTGCTGTTGTATTTACATTGTAGGGTAAATATAGGTAGATGCTCTGCAGGATCCACAGCTGGGACTTGAACCTGTGACCCTCTGCTTCTGGCTACACTGGCTGTGTGTACTACACCACACTGTTGCCATAGATGTACAGTAGTCCCTGGAGCTACCTGTACTTTTCCTCAGCCAGACCATTTATGTTGCACTGCACATCATGTACTGGTACAGAGCTTAGCCTAAGTCCACTGCAGGCAGATGTCACTGCCCCCTCCAGCAGGGGCACACCCCCTCTGCCATGCTGACATGACTATATGCTGTCGGTGCTAGTAGTGCGCAGTCCCAGGCCATCCTCTGTGTGGGTTGGCGGTTGCCTAGGGAGTGGGGTCTGGGGTGGGAAGGCATACATGGGCATCCTCACATCCGCCCCATCAGCACCTGCCAATATTATGCCCCTTCCGCTTGGGGGAGGGTTGGCTGGTGGGATGTCAGGTCAGTTTCCTGGCAACTGTTAGCTAGGGTGGACCATGTAGATGTAGGTGGATTGTGTTTGGTCTTTGTCAGCTGCTGTCTTGCTGATGTCCGGTTTCTATGTTCCTTAGTGCCACCTAGGCGATTGCCTAGTCCACCCTGTGCCCCAGCTGCCCCCACTACAAGTCCTGTCTGCAGCTCCCCTATGCCCCATTTGCACCATCACCATAGTGGCCTTTCATACTTGGGCACTATGCTGTTGCTGCAAATGGAGCACTACTATCACTTTTCTTAGGCTCCCTGCCTATGCTATACATTGCTGACACTGCAATCGTTTCTCTCTCTTGTAAATGTGTGCTAAGGCCAGGTTTTCAGTCGCGGTAAGATTCAGCCCTTCATTTCCCCGTGTTAGTGTGGAAGGGGTCTCTCCCCACCCACTCCCCGCCCATTGACCCCTTCTCTCCGCCCTCTCTCCACCCTCTGCGGGACTTACTGTGGCCGGGATCGCTAATGCACGTTATGTAACGTTAACGTGCATTAACGTTACCTAACGCGCGTTAACGTAGCATCTGCTACTTAACACGGTTTAGTAAACATACCCCTAAATGTAGGGTTTGAGCCATCCTGATGTCTTATTTGCCTTTCATTATTACTGAGTTAGTTGAATTAAAAAATTTTTTTTGATAAGAATAATTGACTTTGTAAGTCTTTTTACTGAGGGTATTTTGTGTATATGGTTTAGTTGGCCCTTAGGTGGTTATTTGTGTTTTGTTAGCAAACCCTATATGAGAACCATGCATATTTGTCAGGTTACCCAGTTCCAGGAGGGGGACTTTTGACTAGGCTTGGTTTCAGTCTTATATCCCATAGCAGTGTGGTATTTGTAGTCCCCATTTCAGCCCATTGAAATCAGTGCTGCAGGTCCCATAATGCATCAGTATAAGGTGTCAGAAATCTAGAACAGGTCTAAAATCTCTCTCCTAAAACTATGTAACTTGGCAGCTTTAGAGCTTGGAGTGCTCACTGCTGAGGATAACTGTTAACCCTTATAGGATACCACTGCAGAAGGCACACCAGTGCAAGCCAAGCCAAAGGAACCCAGAAGAGAGCTCCAAGAGTGCAGACATGGCCTGGCAGCAAAGGTTCTAGAGGGAAGGAAACAGTAAATGTGGGTTGGTGACTACTGGCCTTTATCCTGTTTTTCTCCTTTGAAAAATTAAAAAGATATGAGCAGTCAACTCTAGGCTAAACAGCACCCTGTATGAAAATTGAAATTGGCTCCCCTCTATCTTACCGCTTGTGGCCTCTCCCTTCATCCTTTGCCCAGCCTCAGTTTTACTAGTCTTCCCTCAACCCCCTTTCTCTTTCTCCCACCCACAGTGCTCAGCCAAGTCCTCTATCAGCCTCCGTCCCTGCCCAGCCCCCATCTCTCTTCATCCATTTATCCATCCTCTCTTTGGGAGAAAATGTTTTTTTGTCTCTCCTCCTCTCTTCCAATAGGCAGATCATCATAGAAAGAAGACAGAAGGTTCACTGTTCCCCATCTCCAGCTCTTCTTCCTAATAGCCACCTAAGTCCTGCGTCAACTTTGCTATTATGGTTTCTGTGCAGGCTGCGATGAAGGACTCTTCCTGCTTCAGTAAAGCTTTGGACGCAGAGGCAATGATGGCGAAGGACAGTTTCACCCCCATATACAGCTTCTGTATCCTCCAGGGGATTCCTTATTCTTCGCCTGCGTGGCTGCTCCTTCCCCATGGACTAGTTGCTGACTGTAGCAAGTTATGCTGAGAGGCACCAGCAAGGGATGGGACACTAGCACCACAGATGTTCATTAGTTCTTGTACAAATGGTAACATCGACAAAAAGTGGCAAATTCTGTTGCAAATAAAACAAACCCTTGTGCCTGTGGCTTTGCATGAATCACCTTTTGTCCCATTTGTGGTTGTCATGTGTCATGTGCATTTATGTGCTGCCAAACATGTTGCATCCACGCTGGGAGGGCAAGAAAGGCATTGAGGACAAGGCAGAAGCACAGGACACTTCAGCCAATCTTAAGCTTAGGTAACCCATCCTTGCCTGGGCTGGTTACACAAAGGCAGAAACAGGCATTTTATCTCAGACTTTCAGAGAGGAAGGATCAGGTACTAGCTGATGTTCTAGTAATTTTGATAAAAATAGAACCTTCTCACTTAACTAGTGAAAACAAAAGGAAAGAAACCAAAAAGCAGAGTACAGTGACAGGCAGGCAGACAGCACAAAGTACATATGCAGAGAGAACTGTGCTATTCTCTGTGTGTGTTCTTTGTTTTCAAGTTTGGCGCCCCCTGGAGCGGGGGAGGGGGGCTTTCTCAAAACTCCAGTTATGGACTGAACCAAACCAAAAAGCCAGTTAGATAATGTGGAGGAAATGCACGATGTTCGCACACCAAGAAACTAAAAGAAAGAGTGGGAACCACAGCATAGTTTATAACATCAAATTATAACTCATTTTTATTTTGTTGTTATAAACTTGCTTTTTCTTTTTGAACATGTATTTTGCATTCATAGAACTCTCTCCCTCAACTTTGGGTGCAGAGCAAAACTAGGACATTCACCCACAGAACTCAAAACTCAATATCTAAAAAACAAAATCTGTTTCTGGTCATCTCACTAACAACAACAAACACTCTCCAAACCTAATTATAAAACATTAAATTTGCATTGTTGACAGAAACTAAGATAATGGCTCAGCCCAAGTAGCACGAGTGCCACTAATGCCACCTCAGTAGGTGGACTTAGTTGAACCGGCAGCCATTTTACTATGTTGAAATAACTGCAGGGGATCGTAACTGCCTCCCTGCAGTTAGCCTACAGCCCTGCGTAATCAAACTTTGGAATTAGTTACCAGAGGATCATAGTAAAAGCTGTTAGTGTAGATGGGTTTAAAAAAGGTTTGGATAAGTTCCTGGAGGAAAGATCCATAAACTATTATTAAAGAGGACCTGCTTGCCCCAGGATAAGCATTGTGGAACCTGTGTGCCGTTTTGGGAACCTACCAGGTACTTTTTTTTTTCTTCATTGGGCTGTTTTTATTTTTGATTTTGCCACCTTTGGCCTGCCACTGCCTTCCAGCCGCTTCTTTTCTCACTCGGATGAGCTTGAGAGGGAAATAAGCAATGGGAAGGCAGTGGCAGGCCAGAGGTGGCAAAATCAAAAATAGACGCTGCCCAATGAGGAAAAAAAAAAGAACCTGGCAGGTTCCCAAAACAGCACACAGGTTCCACAATCCCTTGAAACTCTAATGGTAGAGCTGCCCCTGCTACAGCTTATATTTGCTGCTATGTATTGTTTTACTAATAGCTGTCCAAGTATACCAGAGTTTCTAATTGTTATGCAGGCAGTGAGCACTAGGGAACTGGGAGCTGTAGAGTTGGTGCTGTGACAGTGTATCACCATCTTTCTCACAAGCACTACTTCTAAATTCCAATTGCAGGTTGTTAAAGGTACCTCAATCCAAATATCTGATAAACCATACTAGGGATTAAATATATTCTGAATTCCAGAAGTACTACTGGGTTAGGCATACACATTAAACAGTACAATAAAAAAAACAAATAAAAGAAAGGTAGTCCCTGTTTTTGAGAATGTCCAACATAGTCCAAGTGCATTGCAATGCATGGGAGGGGAAGGAATGATTTTCCATGGACAAGCAGGAATGGAGTCCTCACAAATATCATCCGACAGATCCCCTTGCGAGAACGTTCCCCAACTACTAGTGGACATTTTTTGGAGATTCCAGCACACATGCATGCCATCTTCTCGCCTGCTGCCACGGCACCATCTTGGATTAGTCTTTGTTTTTATGCAGAGCCCAATGCATGCATTTCAATGTGTTTCTGCTTTTCGTAACTAAATATTTCCTCTCTGAGGGTGAAGGGATAATTGGAATAAAGGGATAATCAGCTCAGATCTGCTTTATATGTTTGCCTTATGATTGCATATATGTCTGCCTTATAACTGCACTCTGGCCTGTTTGAAACATACACAGCAACATATGGTTGGCACAAAACAGGTGGGCAACAGGAAAAGAGTACATGCAGCTTACTACTGTTATAAAGCCTTAAAAAAGCTATACTTTGGACAGAAGTGTCCAAGGATATATAAGCCTAGGTTCAAACAGGTCAAGCCAGGAATTCAACTAATGCTCTTGCCCTGAAGGTATCAATTGGTGCCAGCAGATGGAAAAACACAGGAGGAGGCAGAGGGCTATGATTGATTGCATAGATAGGCAAGCCTTGATCAGCAGATCCAGTTGCATAAACATAGGAGGCCCTGGGAAAGAGCTTTGCAGGAAGCCTGCAAACACCTAAGAATTTATGCTGAATTTGCTGAAACTATTTAGAATTTGAAGCAGAGAGGTATATTAAGACAGCAGCAATTTTAGAGGGTCTGGGGCAGTTCTTTTCTCCCCTTGCAGAGAGAAGGCTGCCCCGCTGTCCCTCAGACAGGCACTTGCTATCTGCATCTATAACCATTTGTTTGCTGTGCCAAATAAAAAGTTTCTTTGTAGCTGAGCAACTGTTGTCTGAACTGTTTATTGGTAATTGGGGAGACTTTGTAGGTGGACCCGGCTTACAAATTGGCGCCTGAACAGGGACTTCTAAACTGAGTTTAGACACTCATAAATTTTTCTAAATTGCCCAAGGATTCCTCTGACTGTAGTTTTGTCAGAGAGGATACCTCTTGTTTGAAAGGAGAAACAGGAGATGAGAATACCATTCCAATAGGGGATGAAGATATTTTCTGCTGGTCCAGAAGATTAAGAAGCCGTCCCAGTGAGGGTGAAGAGAACAAGGATATAGTCCTGAGTGGCGACGAAAGAAAAGTATACCCTAGGAAGACTCCAGTTGTGAGTATTGTGTTTTCCTGTCTACAAACAAAGACGGAAGATTTACCCAGGTTCGATTGGTGGGTGAGTACCAAATTTACACATAGGCATATGTATTTTATGTGCTTAATGTTTTGTTATGTAGAAAATTGTTAGTGTCTTTGCATTTAGTTGTAATGTTAGGGAAAGAAAGTTTGAATGTTTTGCCCAGACATTAGGTCTCTGTCTTTCCAGGATTGATTGGTGTATGCTTGAGACTGTACGTATTATTAATACGAAGCGAGTGTGTGTCTTTATCCATGTTTCCATACCCCCATCACTGCGAGGGGATTGGCTGGGTTTAGACGAAGCGCAAGAGTTGTATGTTTGTATGAGTCCTGGATAAGTAACTTCTCACCTTTGTAAATAAAAAGGTCTGAATTTTCCATCTGTAAAAGCGAAGTTACACCCCCCCTTTTGCAAATAAAGAGGGTTTGCCCCTGTTCCCGAACAGTGAAAACACCAGGTTTACAGATCTTAGAAAGAGGGACAGCTAAGGAGAATATTTATAGAAAAATGGAGATGATCTCCTTATCTGGGATACTCACAGACCAGAGAGGGTGACAATTAGATCTATTGAAGAATAGCTTTCTAAGTATCTTTTTGACTAATTATAGCTAGATAAATTAATTACTTTACAAGTTCCATATCAAAGCGAAAGAAGGAGCTGACTGCAGCTGAATTAAATAACCAAGGGGGAGTGGGTCTAGTTCAGTTTCAGTATTCTGATCAGATAGGCTGTTAGGTATAATGCATTTAAATCTGTCCTGTGTTTTTAGTTTTAGTCTTTAGTAAACACTGTCCTTTCATTACTGGCTACTTCAGTAGATTTTATGGTCCCTGGAGTTGAACTGATTAGAATTCTTTGTTAAAGTTGAACTAAGTGGGGAATTCCTGGGGAGCGTATCTGTTTGCTTTAATTTTCTTCCACAATATTCATGTGCTTGTAAGACATCCCAGTCTCTGGAGAGGGTAAAACCATTGGCCCGGAGTCCCTTGAACGCAAGTGACAAGTGGTGTTTGTTTATCTGTCTCTATTCTTCCAAGTCTTTCCTGTCTTCTTTAGAACATTGAAAACAACGAAAAATCTTCCAGGGTCTGCTGTAGTAATTGATGTGCTGAGACAGCTAGTTTTTCCTCCTGTCTGTCTGAGTTTGTATTGTAACATGGAATGGATTTTCTGGGTTACTGGATTGGGATCTGAATGTATTGTACACTGAAGTGAGAATCTTAGAAGCAGACCGCACAGATAATTGACAGTGTTTTATTCTGAACTGCCAGCTATTGTGTGCAGTGATCTGACTGGTAGAAAAACAAAGAAAAATAGTTTATAGTTACAAGTACAGCCTGAAAATTTCAAATTGTTTTTTCCCCTGTGCATATTTGTGTGCAGTAAATAAGTCTAATCCATATGTGTAAGTTTTATTTTTTAGATTTGGGATCTGAGTATATCCTGGTTAAGAAAAATTTGTCTGCTGTTTTCTGTGTGTCAGAAGATTAAATAGCTCTGCCTGGGTCTGTTAGAAAGCTTGTGCTGATTAGGTCATAGGGCAGCTGTACACAATGCGGAACAAATTCCTATGTATGTGTTACTTTTTGAGAAGCTTATTTTGATTTTTCTAACAAATGTGGAAGATCCTAATTAACCAGAGATTAATAAAAATCGTAGTGATGCTAAGAAATTCTGTTTGATTAGTTTGACTCAGTGATACAAGATCAGCTTTGTCATGTTCTTATGACTTTACAAATTTAAGATCAAACTGATAAAGGAAAAAGACTACAGCTGGATTTTGCAGCCAAGGAAAAATAGCTCTAAAAGTTAAGAAAACCTGTTTAAGAAAATATGCAACCTTGTGATGCAAAGATGTTTAGTTCAGTGCTTTAACTTTATCCTGTAGAGTTAGTACTAAATTGTTGGAGAAAATCCTTATATAAGATTATGAAGAAAATACTTTTTACTTGTTTTTTTTAAGGTCCTCAGTTTCTCAAACTGAAAAGCATACTGCTTCAGAATTCCCCAAAGGGGAAGGGTTTAGCGAAGTTTCTCAGGATGGGCTGCTTACAGATGGGCTGGCAGATTGCAACTGGGAAATGATTTAAATCCCGAGTGAATGAGAAGTTATATGTTTGGTTTTGATCGAGCAAAATTAAAAGTAAAACAGAATTTTATATATTGTTGCAAGCATTTCATAGAGGACATGCTTATTGTTCATAAATTACAGAAACCCAAAAGAGCTGTAACTAAGTTTTATTTTAACTTTTATTTAAAGGACAGAAAGAGAGATCTACTGTTTAGTCTGCAGTTCAGTTTGACACCAGTTTCATTCAATTTAAATGTGAAAGGGAGTGTTTGTATTCTTAAACTCAGTGCTAATGACTAATGACTAAGGACAGTAACACGGGAGTTGCTGAATTTAGGATAAATTCATCTGTTTTTCTGTATTTGAATTTTATATGTTGGGGTCCAGAGAAAACACAGTGTACTTTGTTTTGAAAGATTTTTTTTTAAAAAATTTCAATTTTAGGAATACACTATATTGTAGCACTATGACATACAAATTTACTTTAGTTTACACACTTGCAGAACAAATTTGGTGAAAAATGGAGCTTAGTTCCCAGAAAAATATGAGAATATTTGTAAAGTTATTTACACATAAAACAATAACATTAAGTCGAATTGATTAGACAAAGTCTCCTACAGCCCAGAGGTTTTTTTTTTAACATGTCTGTCTAGTTTTGTTACTTTGCCTTGTTCAGCACTCTCACTGAGAACAGTATATACAATAGATTCTAGTCATACGTGAGAGAGAGACATGTGGCTGTCATGTTAAAAGTCATGATTTGTCCTATTACGACTGCCGTTACAAAAATGTTACAAAAATAATATTTTTATACTGTAGGGACATTGTTTAAGACATTTGCTATTTTGAATGAGCACATATGTCCATTTTTGAACCATACCAATTAAGTTGGTGAGAAAAAAGGACACTGTTTACTCATGTTGTTATATTTATTAAGAAGAATCCAAATTTATATTTTCTATATACCATTTGTTTACCACAATACTAAGTTTTTAACAATTGTTTGATGTTCTTAGCATGCCAATTAAGAGGTGGTACTCTGATGGACATTAAACTGATGAAGGTTATTTAAAGTGACATATTTGCCTAATGAATATGTAAGCAAATTTTATTCAACTATGCTGTCTCCAGAATCTTTAATTCAGGAAGTCATTTAAGCCCCAACACTTACTCAACAATTGGAAATAGACACCTGGAGACAGGCTAGGTGCATTTTGCACCATGATATGCTTTCGAACATCCACACTGGCCATGTGGTACTTCCAGATGCTTTTTGCCTCATTTTGCCTTTGTATGTCCTGGCCAGACATGCAGGGGTAAAAAGAGGGATGATTTGATGACAAATTTTCACAAATAAAAATTGGAGTAATTCTGAAACTTGCCAACCTTGCAGAATACGTGTGTGCAACTTGTCTAATCTATTAATATGTAAAGATCAGTTAAGGGTATGGTGGAGTATTTCCTACCAGCAAATGAATCTCCAGTGATGGAGAGACAAGAGGTTTATCAAACTGAGAGACACAGTTAATACCATATGAGATAGTTATGATCTTAAGTAAATGTGGATGAAATGATGTTTATCACATTGCATTGTCTCATTGTAAAATCAAATCTAGAATATTTTAGTCTTTTCATTTAATATTGGATGCTGCTCTTCTGAATGGGACCTGGAGCCATGTCACCAATTGCAATCCAGAGATTCCAGCAGAGGATATTGGCCATAATCCAGATGGAACAGACCACCCCAAGACCTCTGAACTAAACCACACTTAAACTTCGGAGACAGGTGAAGCGCACGACCCAGTCCTGAAAAACTGCTGGGAAGCAGGCCCAAATTATCTGAAAATAAAGACTATTTAGACTGATTGGGACTTTTGGGAAAATCTGCAAGCCATTTGGGCTACAACAATTGCAATACCCACACCAGCTCAAGTTGTACTGTAACATTTTCAAAGCTTTCTTCATCACTTTGTTGAATATTTGATGTGTTCAGTATTATTGCATGCTGTATGTCTTCCATTCTCTTAGGATGTTGCCTGCTGGTTTTTCCAGACTCGGAGGAGGCCTAACAGCTTTCTTTATAACTCTTTTAAGTATTGCTGTGTTTGGTATTCTTGCCTGCTGTATTTTTCCTATTTTATTAGGATGCTGTAAAAGAATGAAATTGCAAAGTACAGTACCAAAAGCTGCCCCTTCATAATCCCTCTTTGTCTCAAATGGTTATTGTTATCAATGCCCCTTAGTGGGATTACTTTTGCCCCTCCACATAAAAAAAGAAAAAGGAAAAGAAAAAGTGGAGAATGAAGGGATAATTGGAATAAAGGGATAATCAGCTCAGATCTGCTTTATATGTTTGCCTTATGATTGCATATATGTCTGCCTTATAACTGCACTCTGGCCTGTTTGAAAAACATACACAGCAACATATGGTTGGCACAAAACAGGTAGGCAACAGGAAAAGAGTACATGCAGCTTACTACTGTTATAAAGCCTAAAAAAAGCTATACTTTGGACAGAAGTGTCCAAGGATATAAGCCTAGGTTCAAACAGGTCAAGCCAGGAATTCAACTAATGCTCTTGCCCTGAAGGTTTCAATTGGTGCCAGCAGATGGAAAAACACAGGAGGAGGCAGAGGGCTATGATTGATTGCATAGATAGGCAAGCCTTGATCAGCAGATCCAGCTGCATAAACATAGGAGGCCCTGGGAAAGAGCTTTGCAGGAAGCCTGCAAACACCTAAGAATTTATGCTGAATTTGCTGAAACTATTTAGAATTTGAAGCAGAGAGGTATATATAAGACAGCAATTTTAGAGGGTCTGGGGCAGTTCTTTTCTCCCTTGCAGAGAGAAGGCTGTCCCGCTGTCCCTCAGACAGGCACTTGCTATCTGCATCTATAACCATTTGTTTGCTGTGCCAAATAAAAAGTTTCTTTGTAGCTGAGCAACTGTTGTCTGAACTGTTTATTGGTAATTGGGGAGACTTTGTAGGTGGACCCGGCCTACAAGGGATCTTGCCACCTTTTGGGGTTTCCCTGTGAACCTCTTTTCTTGCTGTCATGATTCCTTCCCTTTTCCTTTCTGTTAATCCTTTTTTGGTCACTTTAAGTTACTTTTATTTTCCGCAGTACCTCTGCCCCCTTAGGCATTGATGCACTGGCCATGCTTCTGCTCTTTTCAAAATTGAGCCATTTGATTATGCCATAGCTATTTTTCCAGATGATATGTCCCAAAAACTGGCCAGCAAGTTTAAGAAGTGTTTCCAGAGCTCAAGGACCATATCCACTAAAGATGCACATATCTGGTGCCTTCAGTGCCTTGGACCCTATCATCAGCCTTCCTCTTGTAATTTGTGTTTGCAGATGACGAAAAGAGATCAAGAGAAGCAGCACAAATCACTTTTTGACACTCACAAGTCCAATCCATCGATATTGACATCGATGGCACCGGTCTCAGTGGTCTCAATGGCTTCAAAGGCTGCATTGGATGCTGGTGCTGCATCCACAACAGGGAGTTTGAGCCCACTTGGAGCCAAACAGCTGTAGTGCCCTGGAGCATCAGCCATTGATTGATCTCCATCTGAGGATGAGGTAGGATTCAGCTTTATCTTCATTGACGCCGAAGGGAGATTGTGTGAAGACTTTGGTATATGGTATCGAAATCTCTTGAGGCATAGCATTGAGAGCGATGATGGTACATGAAAGCACCTTCTCAAAGCTGCCCTGAAGGGAGGAGAGTTAGTCCTCCAGGACATTGGAGAGACAGCAACAGCCTACCAACAGTTGAGACCAAGCTGCGGATAACCCTGTTCAGATTCCGGGTACATCAGCTGAAGTTGCTGAGGTCCCACAGTCTTCAGAGTTGACACCATGGAGAAATGCCTTCTGCAGGCTCTTGAGGAACAGAATATGGCAGTCCAGGCCAGGGCCTTGACATCAGCTGCATCGACATTGGCAACCTTGTAACTGATCCTCGAAACACAGGCTTTGCCTGCGGGAGAGGCATTGACATCAGGGCAGCAAAGGACCCCAACACTGGTGCCTGCCTGGCCAATATCACTCTCTTGTGTTTCAGGGTCCGATGCACCCTCGAAATTTAGATGAGTGTTGGTGCATCATTGCTCCCAGAGGAGCTCCCGATCCCCTCAGGTCAGCAGAGAGATCCAGGCAGAGACTCAGAAATACTTTGATTTCCTTTCTGAGTCTGACTTAGAAGGCTGGATCACTGATATCGAGTCTGAGGACTTGTCAGAGGATAGATCTGAGCTACTGTTGGACCCTTCTCCTCCTCATGAGCAGTGTAACTCCCCTCCTAAAACATGACCTTACAAGATTTTGTTAGGGATATGGCCAAGATCATACCATTTTCTTTGGAGACTGAGGATGAGCCCAGGGCAGAAGAGTTGGAGATCCTTCAGTAATCCTTAGCCCCTAAGGAGGCAGTCACAGTCCTCGTGCACAGCATCCTTCATAGAGTACAGATGAGAATGTTGAAGAATCCCCTCACTGTACCTCCAGTTAGTAGAAGGCTTGACTCCATGTATAAAATTCAGAAAGCTCCCGGATTCAAGAAACCCCAGCTTCCACACCATTCGTTGGTGGTGAATCCACTCTTAGGAGATCGAGGAGTTCCAAGACTAATTCCTTGGTTCCCCCAGGGAGGGAGTCTCAGACAATGGACTCTTTGGGGAGGAGGTATTTTCGCAGCTCCATGATTATTGCCTGCATGGCCTCTTACTAGCTCTACAAGAGCATAGAAACATGATGGCAGAAAAAGACCACATGGCCTATCTAGTCTGCCCTTCCATATCAACTACAATAGTACTCTTTTTACCTTTAGAGATCCTCTGTGTTTGTCCCATGCTTTTTTGAATTCAGATACTGTCCTCATGTCCAACACCTCCACTGGGAGACTGTTCCTCGTATCTACCACTCTTTTCATAAATAAATATTTCGCATATACTCCTGAGTCTATCCCTTTCACTCTCATGCTGTGTCCCCTCGTAGCAGAGCTTGCCTTCAACTGAAAGAGACCATCCTGTGCATTTATACCATGGAGATATTTAAATGTCTCTATTATTTTGCCCCTATTCTGCTCTTCCTCTAAAGTATGCATATTAAGATCTTTAATTCTGCATTCATATGCTTCATAAAGAAGACCAAAAACCATTTTAGTTGCCACCCTCTGCACCGATTCCAACCTGCTTATATCCTTTTGAAGGTGCAATCTCCAGAATTGCACACAATACTCCAAATGAGGTTGCACCAGAGACTTATACAGAGGCATTATCACCTCCTTTTTTCTTCTGGCCATTCCTCTCCCTATACACCCAAGCATTCTACTGGCTTTTGCCATCGCTTTTTTTACCTGTTTAGCTACTTTATGTTTAAATGTGTTTTATTGAACATAGTTATAGTAGCTTCATAAAAAACAACAACAACTTTGCAGTACATTCCAACACTACAACACTCACAGTCTTAAAACAATTCACAATCTTTTAAAGTTTTCTCCACCCCCCCCCCACCACCCACTTCCCCCTACCCTCCCCGCTTCATGCACATCAAAATTACTCTAGTAGAACAATAACTTGTCCCCTGTACTGTTTAGCTACTTTAAGATCGTCAGATGCAATTGTGCCCAGGTACCACTCCTCTTTTGTGGACAGAAGTACCTCACCCCCTACATTGTACCGCTCCTTTGGATTTTTGCAGCCCAAATGCATGCCCCTGCATTTTTTAGCATTAAATTTCAGCTGCCAAATTCTAGAGCATTCTTCAAGATTAGCTAGATCCCTCCTCATGTTATCTACACCTTCCTAGGTGTCTACTCTATTGCAGATTTTTGTATCATCTGCAAACAAGCAAACCTTACCCGACAGCCCTTGCCCAAAGATGTTAAAAAGAATCAGATCAAGGACAGATCCCTGCGGCATACCACTGGTAACCTCCTTCTCCTCAAAGTGAGCTCCATTTACCTATACCCTTTGTCACCTCCCACTCAACCAATTTCTAACCCAGTTAGTAACTTTAGGATCCATCTCTAGGGTGCTCAGTTTGTTTATAAGTTCCCTGTGGAACAGTGTCAAAGGTTTTACTGAAATCTAAATACACCACATCTAGAGCTCTCCATCGGTCTAATTCCCTGGTCACCCAGTCAAAGAAATCAAATTTGTCTGACAAGACCTGCCTCTGATGAATCTATGCTGCTTCGGATCCTGCAATCCATTGGACTCCAGAAACTTCACTGTTCTAACTTTTAGTAGTCTTTCCAATAATTTACTAACTACAGAGATTAGACTAACTGGCCTGTAGTTCTCAATGTCATCCTTACATCCGCTTTTGTGGAAAGGGATCCCATGTGCCTTTCCAAAATCCTTTGGCACCATTCCCCACTCCAAAGAGGCACTGAAAAGGTCAGACAGTGGAGCCGCTAGAACATCCCCACATTCCCTCAGTATTCTTGGATGTATCCCATCTGGACGCATGGCTTTGTCTACTTTTAGTTTAGCTAGTTCCTCATGAACACAGTCTTCTGAAAATTGTTCGAGATCCACATCACTTCTGTTCCAGTTTGTAGGTGTTTTCTGAGGTCCTGCTCCTCGCCCTTCATCTGTGAACACAGAACAGAAATATTTTTTAAGCATATTTTTGAAGAACATCATATGTGACCTCGTTGATCTGTCCCAATGTCTTCCTCCATAGAAATTGGAGCATTATCATTCCCTAGTAGCTCATGGTAAGGACTGCTCAAAGTTCATGGTCTGTGTGACCTATGATACCTTTGAAATGGCATCAAGAACTTCTGCCTTGGGTATTGGCTCTCGGAGACTCAGCTGGCTCCAGTCCTCACATCTGGAGCAATTAGTGCAGGACAAGCTGCTGCAGAGATAATTTCTTTGGAGAACACATCGAAGAGAAAGCTGTCTTCATTGAAAAGCAGCATGTTATCCTTTGTAATCTCTCAAGGCAGACATCCAAGCCGGCCTCCTATCGCAATAAGTACTAAGGAGGGGGGCCAGAAAAAGTTCTATTACTCTCATAGGCGTAAGTACTTTCCTAGGTCCTAAACCTCCCAATCAAAACAGGCTCCTCAACCACAACCATGTTGAGAAAAGCCTCAGAAAGCCCAGCCTGCTTCTCAGCCAAAGCCAGGGTTTTGACTGGTTCCTTCAGAATATAGCCATTTGACCAGTAACTGCAGTAGAGAGTCCTTTGATCGGGGGAAGGCTCACTCTTTTTGTCCAAAGGTGGCCCCTCATAACCTCAAACACATGGGTTCTGCAGATCATCCAAAGCGGTTAAAAATTACATTTATTCAAGCTACCTCGAAATTGCCCCCCAAGGGTACGTCACCTTGACCCTCTATCAGGAACTGCTTCAGAGAGAAATATTCACCCTCTTGACAGATCTCACGATTGAGCTCATGCCACCAGAGCATAGAGGGCGAGTATTTTATTCCAGGTATTTCCTGAGCCCCAAGAAAACAGAGAGATACTATCCCATCCTAGACCTAAGAGATCTGACACGTACTTGGTAAGAGAAAAGTTCAGAATGATTTCTCTGGACACCTTGCTTCCTTACCTCCAAAAAGGAGAATGGCTATGCTTCCTGGATCTAAATGATATATATACCTACATACAGATACATCCTGCTCACAGGAAGTATCTCAGATTCATCCTGGGGGGACAGCACTTCCAGTACTAAGTGTTGCTTTTTGGCCTAACCTCAGCACCTCACGTTTTCACAAAATGCCTTACAGTAGCTGCTTACATCTGAATAATGGGAGAGTTCATCTTCTCCTATCTGGACGATTGGCTGATCAATGCTACCACTCCGGAAAGGATACAAGAATCAACATGGTTGACCATTTGGGTGTTAGAACTACTAGGGTTCATTCTAAATTATCTCAAATTCCACTTACAGCCCATCCAAGAATTGGAATTCATAGGATCCCTGTTTGACATGACTCAGGCAAGAGCCTTCCTCCTGCATGGCAGATTCATCAGATTGTCAACGCTAGTGTGGGAGACTCAATTGAGTCAGCAGGTAATGGCTTGCAAGATGTTAACTGTACTAGGCCATATGACCTCTACTGGGCACGTAACACCCTTGGCATGCCTCCATATCAGGCAGGCTGAGTGGACTCTGAGGACTCAGATGACCCAAGCCACAGGTCAACTCAGGGATTGTCTGTGTGTCACCAATCCTCTTGTTTGATCACTACAATGATGGACAATCCACCACAATTTGTCCAAAGGTCTCCCCTTCCAAATTGCTCCACCTCAAAATGTTTTGAAACTGCATTGGGGAGCTCATCTTGATAGGTTTCACACTCAGGGTGATTGGTCCTTCCAAGAAATTCTCCACCAGATCACCTTCTTGGAGTTAACAACCATAGCAAACACTCTAAAGGCTTTCCAAGATTGATTGGCTAACCAAATTGTTCTTATTCAGGACTGACAATCAGGTTGCAATGTTCTATATCAACAAGCAGGGAGGAATGGGCTCGTAGCTCCTGTGTTGGGAAGCAGTCAGATTGTGGAAGTTTGGCATCACCCATGGGATGGACTTGACAGCCACATATCTACCAGGCGAGCAAAACATGCTGGCAGACAGATTGAGTTGAGTCCTCCAGCCACATGAATGGACACTGGACAGGGAGGTGGCAGCCTGCATCTTCCAGGAGTGGGCACCACCTCAAAAGATCTTTTCGTCACTCCGCAAAATGCCCAGGTAGACCAGTTCTGCTCCAGGGTAAGATTACACAACAGACTTGGATGCTTTCCTCCTACATTGGGGGGAGGGCCTTCTCTATGCTTATCTTCAGGTACCTCTCATTGCAAAGGTTCTTCTGCAATTAATGTAGGAAGCACATTAGTAGAGGGAAGCTGATGGGCCAGTATACAAACAGTAGAATGCAGCATCATTTGTACCAATTGCACCTTGTCCAGCTCAGTACAAGGGCAGCACTTATCTAGGCTAGGAACCCTATCCAGCAGTGGAAATAGCAGCAATGGGAGACATACAGAAAAAAAGATATCGGGCATTGCCCAAGCAGAGCCTCCAGCGTCTTCCCCCAGTGAGGTGGCATGCCTGCAGCCCTGATGCCAAGCATCTTAGAAACCTTTTCCCAAGCAGCCAAGGCAAAATAGAAGGCTCAATTTTTATCAAAATGTTTTAGCTGGAACTTACTGAGGACCTTGTGTTAGCAAGTAATAAATGATTTCAAATAAAAAAAAAATAAAAGTCATCATGGAGGAAAATAGGGTAGTGCTTGGCAGCACTGTCACATGGCAAGCAGTATGCAGCATCGAAGGTGGTGACACAGTGCATCAGGCACTTTTGGCCCGGATAAACAGACCCTTCAGGTGGTTCGGAACGTGGTATTTGAGTTTGCTGCATATCTTAGCTCCCAGTTACCAGGTGCTCAGCAGGACTGCTTTCAGCAGGAAGTGATCCCCAGTTTGTATAATCAGTTGCACATCCAACTGTAGGCATTTTACCAGCAATATCTGGACTAGTCAGAACACTACACACACCTGCCTCTCCGTGACAGCACACTAGTGGCAACTGGATGAAGCAGGGACAGGCTGTAGATTTAAGAGGTGCAAGGTTGGAAGAGACTAGGTCACAAAAAGAGCACCATAGTTCCTGTATTACTTTTTGTGTTAGAGATGGTTAAATGAATATGGCTAAGGCAGTGAAGAAGAGGGTCTTTCTGGGGAGAAAGGAAGTGGTAGTCTGTTCCTGAAGCTACTGATCGAGAAGTACTGAAAAATAGCAGGGCATTTTTATCGCAGTATGAAGGGTTGCTATGAGCTGCATGAGAAGCAGAAAGCAGTAGGAATGTGCATTCGTTTGAAACTACATGGTAAATATCAGTGAAATTGCCTATGTTTTTTTAATATCATTTTTAATGCGAACATGACACTAAAAAAATCTGAAATTCTGTTTCCCCCCTCCCACCAAAGTTTTTCCAAAGACTGGTCTCAAAGCAATAAACTTTGGGTTAGAAGACAGGCATCTTGCAGAAGATACATCACACCTCCCATGGTGGTTGACTCTAGTTAGCCTGGTCTTAACTTTTCTTTTGCTAGTGATCCTCATTCCTGTTTCCTGATTGGTCCAAAATTTGTCTGGTCTGGAGCTCTATGGAAAATACTAACTGGATTTTTTTTTTGCCATATGAATCTATTGATTCCTACTGTAGAGATTTACTCCAAACATTTTTCTTTTGCCATGTTCTTTTACCATAAATTCTGTGAAACCATGTCTAAGTATACTGTCATAGAAATTTATCAAGCCTAATCCACATCCTGGTTGTCCAATCAGCACTACATTACAAGCACTACACTACACAGTTAAAATCAGGCTGGCTAGAGCCATCCCCCACGGAGATGCGATAGCTCTTCACTAATTGGATGACCAAGATCTTAGGGATAGTGTCTCAACATCTTACAATGCTGGCCCCCTTCCCACCCCCCAGCAGCGCTCTCCCCAAACACTTTTACAAGCTTGGCCACTCACTAGAGTGGGCATTGACAGGGGCATGGATGATTCACATACACAACAGTCCATAATGGTGGAGTGGAGGAGTGGCCTAGTGGTTGGGGCAAGGTACTTCAGGCCGGAAGGTCGGGGGTTCAAATCCCACTAGAGGACAGCAACCTTGGGCCGGAAGGACTATGGTTTCTAGTCCCACAGGTGCTCCTTGTGGTCTTGGGCAAGCCACTTAACCCTCCATAGCCCATGTTCCCTGTAAAATAGTTATCTCCAAGTTATAATGCCCTGTTCAATGTAATTTCAGTTTGTTCAATGTAAACCGCACTGATGCAGAATAGCGCGGTATATAAGAGAATGTAAATAAATAAATAAATAAATAATGCTGTGTTACAATGGGAGAGGTGGTGCAACAGTGCCCAGAGGTCTGCAACAAGGGGCATGGTGCAGTGTCTACACAAGACATCCTGTCTGACACCTAGGTGGGTATTTCCAATGTTGCATTGAATGTAGGTTGCACCATAGGTGGGTGTCATGCATTTCTCCTGAGGAACAATCAGGCAACTCAGACTATCTACATGTTCTGAATAAAATTACTGAACAGGTAGATAGTCATGGTTTAATGGGAGAAATCCAACATGGATTTAGCCAAGAAGGGGCGGCCCAAGGGGGGTGCGGGGCCATGTGCGGAGACTCGGTGCGGGGCCTCATTTGCATAAATATTTGCATAATGTTACCATACCCTAACTTTTAGTAAACATGCCTCTAAAATGAGTGTATGGATAAAGAAAGACTAAAAGATTTCTACATTACTATAATCCAGTGCCAACCACCAGGCACATTAGGAACTACAGTATTACAAACACTGCCCATTTAGAACCCATAGCAAACCCGCCGTATCCTAACAGCACTACCAGGACTCACAAAGCACCATACTCTACCTATCAAAAGGCAACACTGCAAATATTAAACCAATACATTTCAGAGAATAACAATATATGACCTACTGGGGAAAGAGAACAAGTGGCAATATCAAATAGGAATTACATAAACAAAATACCTCAGCTCAGTTACACATGCAGAACATCGACTATCACCAAACAAGGAATCACAATTTAGAAACAGGAAGACAATTAAACTGGGAACCCCAAAAGCCAAACTTGGAATGTACAACAACACTGTAGAAATAAAACTATAAATTAATTTCCTCTTGTACTAAACAAAGCGCAGACGTTAATGATGCACATTTCCCAGAGCTGACATATTCCAGTTAATAAATTCAAAATAAAGAGATATTTTTCTACCTTTTGTGCATTTTTTTCGGTTGCAATTGCTCCAGTCACTTTCTTCTGGTTTCTTCGTGTCTTCTGCTAACTCTCCATCATCTGCTGTCCATTTGTCCTTTCTTTTCTCTTCTAGTTTTTTTTCCATTCTCTACATCTGCTTTAACATATTGATCTTTCTCTTTTTGCTCTTTCCTCCATCTCTTTCTTTATTCATTTTTCATCCACTCAAATTTTACCCCTCCATCCTCAGTCCCCACTTACTCTCCCAATACCCAGCCTATTGTAGATTTGTCTTCCCTCCCACACAAAATATTTTTCCCCTCTCCATTTCACTCCCAGCTCCATCCCATTCTAATCCTCCCCCAACATCAGCTCTCTTCTAGTTCCAGCCCCACCCAGCATCCGCTCCCTTCTAGTCCCCGCATAAGCACATTTCCAGTCCTAGCCCCCCCATCAGCCCATTACCAATCTTATCCTAGCCACACCATCAGCCCATTTCCAGTCCTAGCTCCCCCATCCATTTCCAGTCCTATCCGAATCCCTCCATCAGTTCATTTCCAATACCAGCCCCCCCATCAGCCCATTTCTAGTCCTTTCCTAGCCCACCATCAGCCCATGTCAAATTCTAGCTCCCCTCCACACAGCCCATTTCCATTCCAAGCCCCCGGCCCCGTCAGCTAGTTGGAGTAAAAGCTCCCTTCAACTCAGCCCATTTCCAGTCCTAGCAATCCCCCCTGGCCATTACCAGTCCTAGCCCCCCCCCCCATAGCCCATTACCAGTCCTAAGCCCCCCATCAGCCCACTTCCATTCCTAACCCCCCATCACCTCATTTTCAGTCTTAGCCCCCCATAGTCCATTTCCAGTCCTAAGCCCCCATCAGTCCAATTCTAGTCCTAACCCCCCATCATCCCATTTCCAGTCTTAGCCCCCCCCATAGCCATTGTAAATAATTTCTTTGTTGTTGAATTACATACTTCAGTATGATTAATTTCTCTCAATCAATTGTAAATAGTTAATGCAGATAATCTCTATGGCTGTCATTGAATTACAGTACCAAAAAAGGAGCTAAGGATCCGCACAATATAGAAGAAAACAAAAAAGCGGAGCCTGGACTGGTATAAAAAACCTTGGGGCGCAATAAACAAGGTTTTTTATACCAGTCCAGGCTCCGCTTTTTTGTTTTCTGTCATTGAATTACATACATCAGTATGATTAATCTCTCTCAACCAATGTAAATAGTTAATATGTTTATAATTATATTTTTAGGTTCCTATGTAACTAATTTTCCACTGTTAATATTCCATGTAATGTTAATGTTAATTTTTTGACATGTTCTCTGTAAACCGCTCCTGATCTCTGGAAGGGGCGGTATAAAAAAACGCACAAATAAATAAAAAAATAAATAAAAATTACCAGTCCTAACCCCCCATCAGCCCACTTCCAGTCCTAACCCCCCATCAGCCCATTTCCAGTGTTAGCCCCCCATAGCCCATTACTAGTCCTAATCCCCCCATCATCCCATTTCCAGTCTTAGCCCCCCCATAGCCCATTACTAGTCCTAACCCCCATCAGCCCACTTCCAGTCTTAGCTCCCTCCATAGCCCATTACCAGTCCTAACCCCCTCCCCCCCCATAGCCCATTACCAGTCCTACCCCCCCCTCCCCCATCAGCCCAGGTAGATTAAAAAACAAACAAACCGGCTGCTGCTGCTGCCGTGGCAGTGGCAGAATCAAGCATCCCGCGGGGCTCCCCCCTGGCCAGCAGAGCCCTCCCGGCAGCTCCCTCAGTGTGGGCTTTTCAGAGCTGCGAAGGGAGAGTTTCCCTTAGTTGCGGCTCTGTTAAGCCCGCCGGGGCTGTTGGGATTTCGCGGCTTTGAAAGCTGACGCTGAGGGAGCTGCAGGGAGGGCTCTGCCAGGCAGGGGGGCCCCGCGGGATGCTTGATTCTGCCACTGCCATGGCGGCAGCGGCAGCAGCAGCCGGTTTGTTTGTTTTTTTAGTCTACCCGGGCCTGATGCAGAATGTTGTTTGCGCGGGGCCCTCTGAAACGCGGGGCCCTGTGCAAACAACATTCTTGCTCAATGGACGGGCAGGCCCTGTAGCCAAGGGAACATCTTGTCTTACTAATCTGTTATATTTTTTTGAAGATATGAATAAACAGGTAGACAAAGGTGAGCCGGTTGATGTGGAACCCAGTTCAGGAAGGGGCATGTCTGGGCAGCCCTGTAACGTGGGAACAACTCACAGCATTCAGAATTGGGCCTGAGGACGGCCCAACATGCCCCAGGATGGCCTGCAGGACATCCATCCCACAAGTCCATGCATTCCCACAGTCCCCTAGCACTTACCCCGCTGCCCAACCCTCTGTGGGGGCTGCCAGAGCCTGGATCAGGCAGTGGAGACACATCTCTGGTGATCTGCTGCTCCGGTGGTGGGCTACCGTGCTCCCATGGGGGGCTGCTGGGCGGGATCGGGGGGGGGGGGCGGTGTGCCCTTATTCCACCTCAATGGTAGAATATTTATTTATTTATTTAGCTATTTATTTTATTTAACTAGGTTTATATACCACTTTTCTACCAGGCCGTCCCCCTGGTGACCCCTGTACGTGCAGGGCCATCAATGGAATCAGCCCTGTACATCCGGGGATTGGGCCTGCCCATGCCCCTTTCCCATCATGCCCTCATCTCCCACTGCATGCACAGAGGCTCTGTGCATGTAGCAGGAAAGTCAAGCAGAATACCGCCAGGGCGGATAGCGGAAGAGCACGTCCCTGCGGGACGTGCTGCCCTGCTATTCCTCTTCTAGAATCGGGCACATAGTGTATCGGGATTTTCAGAAAGCTTTTGACAAGGTCCCTCATGAGAGACTCTTGGCCAAATTAAAAAGTTATGGGATAGGAGGCAGTGCACTATTGTGAATCAGGAACTGGTTAAAAGATAGAAAGCAGAGAGTACACTAAATTGCCAATTTTCTAAGTGGAGAAAGGTGAATAGTGAAGTACCCCAGAGATCTGTGCTGGGCCCATTGCTTTTTAACATATTCATAAATGACCTGGAAATGGGAATAACGAGTGAGATGATCAAATTTGCAGATGACACCAAAGTATTCAAAGTTTTTAAAACACAAGAGGATTGTGAAAGATTGCAAGAGGACCTTGATAAATTGGAAGACTGGACATCCAAATTACTGATGAAATTTAATGTGGATGGAAAATGTAGGAAGAAAGTCCCGCCTCCCTCCCCCTCCCCCCCTCCCCCCAGCTAAGACACGAGGTTGCAACTGCAGGAAGGACTTCCTCCATACCTGAGTAATATGTGAAACATCAGGAAACACTGTCACACGCTCGTTTAAGTGCTTACTTACTATTACAATGTTAAATATTTGTATACTAAAGGAAAAACCAAGAGCGGAACCCAAGGACCAGGCCTACACGTAGGTATAAAAATGCAGACCTACGTGTAGGCCTGGTCCTTGGGTTCCGCTCTTGGTTTTTCCTTTACCTTGCCTCTGCGGATACCTCACTCTTCTTTGTTGTTTTACAAATATGTGTATACTGACAGTGTTCAGCTTGCTGCTTTTCTGGAAAATAGTTAGGCGTGTTTGTTGGTTAGGAAGCCTGCTTTTTGCATGATGTTTCAACTGTAAATGGATTTTCAAAGGGGTTGGGTTTTCTCTTCACTATATAGAGTATTTTCACTTCCTAATCTGGATATTCCTTGTTTCTTTGTTCCGTGGGCTATTGGTCTGATTTGTCTCCTTTTGATTATATTTTTCCATTGTTCCATTCCTATTTTCTTGGCTTTTGTTTGTAGAAAGAGCAAAACGTTTTCAATTAAAAAAAAAGAAATTTAATGTGGACAGCTACAAAGTTATGCACCTAGGAAAGAACAACCCAAACTGCAGTTACGCAATGCAAAGTTCCACATTAGGAACCATCACCCAGGAAAAAGATTTAGGCATCATTGTGGATAATACATTGAAACACTCCGCCTAAAGTGCAGCAGAGCCAAGAAAGCACATAAATGCTAGGAATCATAAGGAAAGGAATGAAGAATACAACAAAGGATATTATTATGCCTCTGTATCGTTCCATGGTGCAACCGTACCTTGAAATATTGTGTGCAATTCTGGTCACCATATCTGAAAAAGGATGTAGCAGAATTAGAAAAGGTACAGAGAAGAACCACCAAAATGGTAGAGATGGAAGGATACCACTATGAGGAAAAGCTTAAAAGGTTAAGGCTCTTCAACTTGAAAAGAATAAAGGTCTATAAATTAATGAATGGAGCAGAATGGATAAATGTAGATTGGTGTTATTGCCATCAAAAAGTAGAAAGACTTGGGGACACGCAATAAAGCTACAATGTAACTCATTTCAAACTAAGACGAAAGGGTTTTTTTTCACTCAACGTCTAACAAAACTCTGGAATTCATTACCGGAGGATGTAGTAATAACTGTTAGTGTAACTGGGTTTAAAAAAGGCTTGGACAAGTTCCTGGATGAATGGTCCATAAACCATTATTAAAGAGGATCTGGGAAATCCACTGCTTACAAGCATTGTGGAACCTATGGAATCTTTTTGGGAACCTGACAGGTACTTGTGACCTGAATTGGCCACTGTTGGAAACAGGATATTGGGCTTGATGGACCTTGGTCTGACCCATTATGGCATTTCTTATGTTCTTATGACATTACCAATTGGTGCACAACAGTACATTGGGCTTTCCCAGATGGCATGGGCAGAGCATACATATGTTACTGAGGACCATGGGCAGCGAATCTGGACTCATGTATCTGTGGCAAGGCACATTTGTTGTGCTGGTTGCAGTCCACATGCATCCCAGGGTCTACTGCTACTGATCATTCGTATAGCGCTACAAGGAGTATGCAGCACTGTATAGAGACATGTAAGAGATGGTCCCTGCTCATCATAGTTTACAATCTAGTCAAAAGAGACAACAAAACAACTGGGGACTAGGGACTAAGGGGGGGGGGGGGGGATTTTAACACCTGCTGGTCTTCTAAGGCTGTGAGGCATTGGAGCGTTTCTCCCATAGCACTTCCCCACATATATTGCAGTCATAGTGACAGCAGCTTGTCTAACGGCAGGTTGTGATAGGACATATGCATTGTGGCAGGATCCCAGGTAGCATGCACAAACATTGGTGATGACCATTTGGCCATTGCAGACTACTTGTATGGTAATGGAGTAATAATTGCTCACATATGCCCTCTCCTCCTGGCCAGGTGTGCTCTCATGAAGACCTTAATGCAGTGAGAGGTGGTGGACTAGATGATACCAGTGGTTGCCCCCAAAATATGATGGAAGCTTCCTGTGGCTAGAAAGGCCAGGGCAGTAGGGCTATTGTGACCTTCACTGCCCCAGACAGTGCATGGCTTCTCTGTGTTGCTGTCTCCAGTGATGGTGGAACTTTTCAGCCTATACCTCTGGAAAACTTCCTCCTCTGCAAGCTGGAGTAAACAGATCATGGTCCTATAGATATATGAGGCGTGATACCACCACCTCTCCTGGTTGCAGCTGTTGCTGCTGCTAGGTCTGGTTTTGTCTCCTCTGACTTCTCCTCTGGAAGAGGCATCTACTCTGTCTGCATTTGTGGTACCACCACATGCTTGCTGGGATGGTAGAAACTGGAGCTGAGACACACAACAGACGGCTGGTGCTGTTTCCTCTTAAGGATGTTGAGATTACAGCCAGATAATCAATGTGCAACTGCCCAATATTGCATAAAATGATGTCCTAAACATAACTGTGCATTTATTTGTTTAGCTGTTTTTCTATACCACCTTTCAGAATGCCAACGTGGTTTACAAGCAACACTGGAACAACGTTGTACATGGAACAGTCCATAAAACAGTAACAACTTTGAAGTGCTGCCAGGGCCGGCCCGTCCATTGAGCAAGAATGTTTTTTGCACAGGGCCCCGCGTTTCAGGGGGCCCCGCGCAAAAAACATTCTTAAGCATCCCAAGTTAAAAAAAAAAAAAACCCAAACCGGCTGCTTCTGCCGCGGCAGCTTCAAGAGCTCTGCCGCGGCAGCTTCAAGAGCTCTGCCGCGGGGCCCCCCCCTGCCCGGCAGAGCCTCCGTGCATCTTCAGCTCTTCACGTCCAAAACGCGGGCTTCTTTCAGAGCCGCGAGAGTTTCTTTTCTCGCGGCTCTCTTAATCCCGCGGGGCTGATGGGATTTCCCATCACCCTCGGCGGGATTAACAGAGCCGCGAGAAAAGACACTCTCGCGGCGCTGAAAGAAGCCCGCGTTATGGACGTGAAGAGCTGAAGATGAACGGAGGCTCTGAAGGGCATGTGGGGGCCCCGCGGCAGAGCTATTGAAGCTGCCGCGGCAGAGCTCTTGAAGCTGCCGCGGCAGAAGAAGCAGCCGGTTTGGGTTTTTTTTTATTTTAATTTGGAATGATAGGGGGGGGGGGGGTTAGGACTGGTAATGGGCTATGGGAGGGGGGGAGGCTAAACTGGAAGTAGGCTGAAGGGAGGGGGAGGCTAAACTGGAAGTGGGCTGATGGGGGGGGGGTGGTGAGGACTGGTAATGGGCCAGGGGGGTGGGGTGGTTAGGACTGGTAATGGGCCGGGGGGTGGTTAGGACTGGTAATGGGCCATGGGGGGGGAGGCTAAGACTGGAAGTGGGCTGATGGGGGGGGGGGTTAGGACTGGTAATGGGCTATGGGGGGGGGCTATGTGGGGTGATGGTGGGGAAAGGACTGGTAATGGGCTATGGGGGGGCTAAGTGGGCTGATGGGGGGGTCTTGGCCTGGTAATGGGCTATGGGGAGGGGGCTAAGGTTGGAAGTGGGGGGGTAGGACTGGAAATGGGCTGATGGGGGGGGTTCGGACTGGAAATTGACTATGGGGAGGGGGCTAAGGCTGGAAGTGGGGGGGTTAGGACTGGAAATGGGCTGATGGGGGGGTTAGGACTGGTAATGGGCTATGGGGGGGCTAAGACTGGAAGTGGGCTGATGGGGGGGGTGTTAGGACTGGTAATGGGCCGGGGGGGGGTTAGGACTGGTAATGGGCCATGGGGGGGGGGTTAGGACTGGTAATGGGCCATGGGGGGGTGTTAGGACTGGTAATGGGCCAGGGGGGGGGGGGAGGCAAGGACTGTGAATGGGCTGAGGGGGGGGGGAGGGTTAGGAAAGGTAATGGGCTATGGGGGGGGGAGGCTAACACTGGAAGTGGGCTGATGGGGGGGGGTAGGACTGGTAATTTGGCTATGGGGGGGGGCTAAGACTGGAAATAGGCTGATGGGGGGGCTAGGACTGGAAATAGGGTGATGGGGGGGGTCAGGACTGGTAATGGGCTATGGGGGGCTAAGACTGGAAATGGGCTGATGGGGGGCTAGGACTGGAAATAGGGTGATGGGGGGGGTTAGGACTGGTAATGGGCTATGGGGGGCTAAGACTGGAAATGGGCTGATGGGGGGGTAGGACTGGTAATTGGCTAAGGGAGGGGGTCTAAGAATCGAAATACGCAGATCCGGGCCAACGACTGGAAATCGGGTGATGGGGGGTTAGGAAGAAATGGGCTGATGGGGGGTTAGGACTAGTAATGGCTATGAGGAGGCTAGGACTGGAAATGGGTGAGTGGAAGGAGGGCTTGAACTGCAAATAGCTGATGGGGACGGGGGCTTGGAATGGAAATGGGTTGTGAGGGGGAGGGAGCTAGGACTGGAAATGGGTGAGGGGTGGGGCTAGGACAGGAAATGGGCTGATGGGCTAGAATAGGACTGGAAATTGGCTGTTGGGGGTGCTAAGATTGGAAATGGGCTGTGGTGGGGGTTTGGATTGAAATGGACTCATGAAGGGGCTAGAACTGGAAGTAGGCTCATGGGGGGCTTGGATTGGAAATGGGCTGAGTGGAGGGGAGCTAGGATTTGACAGGGGCTGATGGTGGGGCTAGGAAAGGACTAGAAATGGGCTCATGGGGGGCTGGGATTGGAAATGAGCTGATGGAGGGACTTGGATGGGACTGCAAATAGATGGGGGAGCTAGGACTGGAAATGGGCTTATGGGGGGCTAGGACTGGAAATGGGCTGATGCGGGGACTAGAAGGGAGCGGATGCTGGGTGGGACTGGAACTAGAATGGAGCTGATGTTGGGGGAGGATTAGAATGGGATGGAGCTGGGAGAGTGAAATGGAGAGGGAAAAAATATTTTGTGTGGGAGGGAAGACAAATCTACAATTGTCCGGATATTGGGAGAGTAGGTGGGGATTGAGGATGGAGGGGTAAAATTTGAGTGGATGAAATAGGAATGAGGAAAGAGCAAAAAGGAGAAAGATTAGTATGTTAAAGCAGATGTAGAGAGAGAATGGAAAAAAAACTAGAAGAGAGAAGAAAAGACAACTGGACAGCAGACGATGAAGAATTAGCGGAAGACACGAAGAAACCAGAAGAAAGTGGCTGGAGCAATTGCAGCTGAAAAAAATGCACAAAAGGTAGAAAAATATCTCTTTATTTTGAATTTATTAATTGGAATATGTCAGCTCTGGGAAATGTGCATCATTAACGTCTGCGCTTTGTTTAGTACAAGAGCAAATTAATGTATAGTTTTATTTCTACAGTGTTGTACATTCCACGTTTGGCTTTTGGGATTCCCAGTTTAATTATTGTCTTCCTGTTTCTAAATTGTGATTCCTTGTTTGGTGATGGTCTATGTTCTGCATGTGTAACTGAGCTGAGGTATTCTGTTTATGTAATTCCTATTTGACATTGCCACTTGTTCTCTTTCCCCAGTAGGTCATGTATTGTTGTTCTCTGAAATGTATTGGTTTAATATTTGCAGCGTTTCCTTTTGATAGTTAGGGTATGGTGCTTTATGAGTCCTGGTAGTGCTGTTAGGATACGGCGGGTTTGCTATGGGTTCTAAATGGGCAGTGTTTGTAGTAGTTCCTAATGTGCCTGGCGGTTGGTATTGGATTTATAGTAATGTAGAAGTCTTTTAGTCTTTCTTTATTCATTACACTCATTAAGAGGCATGTTTACTAAAAGTTCGTGTATGGTAACATTATGCAAATATTTATGCAAATGAGGCCCCTTATGCAAATGAGGCCCCGCACCGAGTCTCCGCACATGGCCCCGCACCCCCCTTGGGCCGCCCCTGAGTGCTGCCACCTGCTTGCCGCCACCTTGTTACTGAATATTGATGTTATCTGCATATGGTGTTGCCAGGCCCTACTCCACCACGCCCCAACAGATATGTGGTTTTCCTCTGATGGGTTCTGTCAATATTTATCTGCCAGCGGTCAGCTGAGTATTGGAAATATGCATATGTGGTGTCCTTGCATGATTTTCACCGCAGTTTATGCAGTTATCCATTGCCTACAGGTTTACATATTGCACTCAGTGTTATTAAAGACAAGTCCGTTCTTTGTTTAGATCACTTCCATTTTAATGCAACCAGGAGGAGGAATTAGTGTAGAACTCCACTAAAGCACATTTGATCACACTCTATGCCTTCAGTGTCTGGGTGTGTTTTTGCCTGTTTGCACTGCAGCCTTTCTGGGCTGCTATGTCCCTGTGCTTTGCTGTTCCTTCTGTCAATGCCCGGCATTGTTGTTGCCTGGCAGCCTGCGCGTGTGATCTCTAGCTCTGCCCTGCTCGCTGCTACCTGCACACACAGCTGCTCTTCGACCTGCTATCTAGTTTATAATGGGTGACTTTAGCTCCCCCCACAAACACCAAAACTTAAAAAAGAAAAGGAAAATCTCCTTTCTCCTTGTCTCTCTCTGCTGCTCACTGCTACTTGTGTTGCTGCTTTTCCCCCTTTCTCGTTACCTTGTGGTCCTCATGCCACTGCTGTTGTGCCCTTTCCCATCTTCTGCTGACTTGGCTGCTTCCTTTGATTACTATTAGTATTTAGCTCACACCTTTCCAGTGAAAGTTCAAGGCAAGTTACATTCAGGTATTTAGGTGTTTCCTTGTCCCCAGAGGGCTTACAATCTAACCACTTTGCTGCTGTGTTGGCACACTTGTGAGTGTTTTAAGGCTTTGCAGCTGATCTAGATGCTGTGCTGGTGCTCTTTGGGTGTTTTGCCACTGTGTTTCTTCCTGTACCTTCCAGCCAGCTTCAGCACTACTCTAACCCACTCACACTGCCTCTGGGGTTGTCCAGACAATGCTGTTGTCACTTTACCTCTCTGCCTATGCCCTGAAGTCTTGCTGTCAATATTGATGCCATTTTACCGCCTCTCCAAGTACCGTGGTGTTCTCCTGCCAGTTTTGGTGCTGCTTTCCCTTCTTCCACTCTCCTGGAGTGGTCATTTTACTTTTTGTGCCACTTTGCCCTTCTTATGGTGTTTTGGGGTATTTGCAACACTTTTGATTACCCATAGTGCTGTTGCCTCTGTTAAAGATGTCTGCCTGCAAGTTTCAACACATTTGGTTGAAAATGGGTGGCAAGCCTCATTGTAGCCTTTTAAAATAGTTTGACCCACAGACCTGAATGGGAACAAACAGGATGAATAAAAGAATTATTTGGGATGCAAACACTAGCCGAAGAGGGTCCTCTGAGAAATACTAACAAACATGAACATTTTTGGTGTGCACATCACTAACTAGCACAGTAGTGCTCCCTTAGGTGTGCAAATCGCATGCTCCAAAAGTCATCCTAGTCATGAAAACTACCTTCTAATACATTAATGAGTATTTGGCAATCATTTCCAACTGGCTGAAGGGCAGTAAGCTGAAGCTTAACCCAAGAAATTCAGAGCTGTTGCTGGATCCAGTATTTGGTTTACTCTGGAGGAATTGTCAGTAACCACCAAGGTAAGAGACTTAAGCATAAGGCCAAATTCAAAGTTATCTATAGATGCACATATCTCTGCAGCTGCTAAGAAAGCATTTGGGCAACTGCATCTTCTACGGCGAGTACAAGCCTTCTTTAATTCATCTCACCTTTCTGCTTTAGTAGAGTCTATAATTATTACCCAAATGGACTACTGGAATTCTATCTATGTTGGACTACCCAAAAAGCAGCTTAAAAGTTTACAATGGGTATAGAATTTGGTAAACTAGGCTCCTTACCAATTTGAATTACAGAACGTGTATGACATCTATATTAAAAAAGCTATATTGTTCACTAGTATAACTCTATAACCAATTTGAGCTTCCTAAACTGGTCTTCAAAGCATTGATCAGTCTGGTCCAGAGTATCTGAAGGACTGTTTAGTTCATTGTGACCTGGGACACTTGCTACGATCCTCACAGGGGCTTCTATTGCATATTCCCTCAATAGCCAAGGCAGCATTAATGGGGATGACTGGAAGAACCTGTTCCACTGTAGATCCATGGATATACAGTAAAATTCATTGCCTACAGAGATTGATTGGGGATCAACTACCTAATGATAAAACTTGACTATTTTGACAGTCTTTATGGATATTTATTCTTCTTAAATTGAGGTATTAGTTTACTTGTGACCACTCATGTACAGTATATATACAGATACTGTATGTCTGTGAGGATTTTTGTTAATTTCTGGGATGTTTTGTGCATCTTATATAGTTATGCTTTTATAGTTTATTTATTTATTTATTTTCGTATTTAGTTCATGCCTTTCCAGGGGTTATGTTTAGGGCTTTTTTTGAGAGGGTACATGGTGGTATGGAGTACCCGCACCTTTTTCACTGCCTGCTAAAACGGACTCATGATCTTCATGTATTCATGAAAGAGCCCAACATATGAGCAACAACACCTTTTTTTCTAGGACAACTGCACTGGTTACGATTATTTTATTTTCTCTCTATTGTATTTTTTTATATGTTTCTCCTTTGTTGTACAACGATTTGTATTGATTAGGGGAAGCAATTTGCACATGCACTAAATGAAAATGAAGCGAACTCCCCTTACTTTGCTAGATGGCAACCTGTGTAACTTGAAGTGCTATACCGAATAGCTTTACAGAGATGAATGTCTCCACAGGAACTACAAGAAGTGCTCCTGTTGCTTTTCAGTTTTTACAGCTGGCTGGCTGTCAAGCCATCAATTTCTTTTTAATAAATGCCTGGAAGCTGCTGTAACAAATATCATGCCAAATGTGTTTGTACTATTTCACAAAAACAAAATATTAGCATTTACTGTTGAATATGTTGAGCTGCACATGTTAACTCTCCCGGCCAAATTCTTGCTACAATAACACATACACAATGTAAGGAAAAGGGTAATGGTGTTATTTTTGGAAGGCATGAAGGGTATATGAAACATTTGTATAAGGCTACCACCTTCAGCCTATTGTCCCTTAAAGAAACAGTATTCCATCTATAGTGCCAGCAGTATCCTTTATGTTGTATACAGTATAAACCCCAGTAGGAAATTCAAATTCCAAACAGACCTCAATAGTGTAGTTTCCAGCTCAGTAGCTCAGCTGGCACGTCCTGTGCACTGTCATGTGAAAGTTCTCAGATTCATTTCACAAATCGGGCCTTCTGCTCAGGTGGCTGTTGTAGATGTAACATTTACGTTACAGTCCCTGGAGATGGTGGGAGTCATAGTCATTACTTATGGGTGACCCCTAGTGGCTAGATTCACAGCACATGATGTGATTGCACTTGGCATAAATACACACATGCCCACTTAAGGGTATGTTTACTAAACCGTCCTGTTACCGGCGCTAGTTGTAGCGGTAATGCAAGGAATGCCATATAAGGTAGTGGGCGTTCCGGCGGCAAGGTAGCAATGAATCTGTATCGCGCGATAGAGGGCGCCTTGGCTCGTTAACACGCATTAACCTTAAGTCCATGCCAGCGCTGTGTTCAATGCTAAAGAGATGTAGCCCACTGGTTACTACAGTGACTGTGGAGACAGAGGTCATGAGTTTTGATCCTGCAGTGGTGTTATTTAATAAGACTATCTGAGGGATTTCCTTTTAATTTAAATAATGCTGCCAGCAAAAACACCTTCACAGTGCCATAACCTAAGGTGTCTCATAAGGTGCCCTATAGGGTGCCCTATAAGGTGCCCCATAGGGCACATTAAAAAGTACCCTGTCCACCAAGGCACCTTTTAATGTGCCCTATAGGGCACTTTATAGGGCGCTTAATGAGGCACCTTAGGTTACGGCACTGTGAGGGTGTTTTTGCTGGCAGCACTGATTTAAATTAAAAGGAAACCCATCAGACAGCCTTATTAAATAACACCACTGCAGGGATGAACTAATGATCTCTGCCTTCACAGTCATTGTAGTAACCAGTGGGCTACATCTCTACAGCTTCTAACAAAGCACTGGCTGGCTACAGAAAGACTGCAGGTCACTGCACAAACTGTCTGCTGTGGTTACCAGGATAGGGTAAAACCACCCATACCCATGATGCACTGCACATGCAGATTAGCAGTCTACATCTGATCACAAGATGGGGTATGTGCCTCCACAGCACCTCAGCTTGGTAGGGGGAACTGACCGTGTGTGTTACTGGCACAGAGTAGCTACAGACTGTGACGTTGTGTGGTTCCTGTGCTCACCCTGAGGGTGAGGTGGGGCACCGAGCACCAGGTCCGCAGCACCTGGCTTAGCTGAGATAGGCTGTGCTGTAGGCCCCCCCATCAGTGCTAGTGTGTGATAGGTAGTCCCTGCAGACACACTTAGGATGCACCTTTGTCCATTTGTATTTCCCAGTCACATCTAGCTCTTGTGGAATATGATGTATCCAGGATAGTGCATGTCCTGTGTGGTTGTCATGGTCACTTGTTATAGGAGAAGGGTGCTGTTTGGACCCAAAAGCAGATTATGCTGCACCACCCAACCCGCCCTTGTTTGGTCAGGGTGGGGGACAAGATCTCTCACCAACAGATCCACGCTCTACATCAGAGACAGTAGAGGGGACCACCACCACCCCAGTCCTGCTGGGGAATAGGCACCCTCCAGGGTAGTCAATGTAGATCTGTACTTATCACTGAGGGCACTGGCAGACAGGCCATAGGTCTGGAAAAGCACCCCTTCTCCCACCATGCTGACATGCCCTTATGCCGGTGGTGCTGGAGGTGCGCAGTCCCAGGCCATCCAGTGTGCCTGTAGGTGGCTGCCTATGGTGTGGGATCTGGGGTAGTGGTGCCTACATAAACATCCATGCTTCCCCCCTGCACCGTCGGTTGATGTTATGTGCCCCGGGACACACACTCGTGTGCATGTTTGACCTTGGTCAGTTGCTGGCTTGCTGATTTGCAGTTTCTGCATTCCTATGTGCCACCTAGGCATCTGCCTAGTCCACCCTGTGTCCCAGCTGCCCCACTGCATGTCCCGCCTGCAGCCCCCTGTACCCCATTTACAGCCTCACCGTAGTGCCCTTTTGTACTTGGGCACTATGCTGTTGCTGCACATGTAGCACTTCTATCACTTTTCTTGGTCTCCCTGCCTTTGCTGTACATTGCTGACTGAAATCGTTTCTCTTTGCTGCAATTGTGCCTCTAACGCCAGGTTTTCAAGCACGGTAATGTTCTGGTCTTAAAATCTCGGCATTAGTGTACCTGGAGCCTCTCCCCGCCCACTCCTCGCCCATTGACCCCCTTCTCTCCGCCCTCTGGAGACATTTACTCCACCCTCTGTGTGCCTTAACGCCACCGAAGAGGTTATCGCTTGATAATGTTACTTTATCGCACGATAACGTTGTGTATCGTGCCATAATGTTACGTATCACGCCATAATGTTACGTATCGCGCCATAACGTTACGTATCGTGCAATAACGTTGCCGCTGCAACATTAGCGCTGTTTAGTAAACATACTCCTTACTCTTGAGCTGGTGTAAATGTATCCTTTTTCTTGCAATTTCATCAGGATCTGTGCTAGTAGTTTAGAAAGGCACATTGGCACCTATGAAGGTTATTTTATAAGACTTGTGCTCCTTTTCCATCTGGAAATACTAACATATGCACATGAAGATCACATACAAGTGTAAGTGGGAATTTCAGAAAGCTGTTATTTACAGATGGAGATCTTTATTTTTAATTAATAAATTTTTGCAATATACAAAGAAAAAGGATACAAAACTATGCACAGCCAAGTCCACATCAAGGAGAACATATCATTCCAACACAAAAACAGTTCTCTGGAATAAATCATAACCAAAACCCCCTTATACACAATCAAAAGATAGAAAAATAACAATAAAAAGAAAAAAATCAAATTTCCCCCTAAGGAAACCTTCCAATTGCTCACAATCAAAGAAAGCATATCTCTTGCCCTGATAAACAATGAGCATTTGCAGGGATATTTCAGATAGAAGGAAGCTCCAAAAAACAGGACCTTAGGCCTGAGCTCTAACAGCGCTTTCTGACGCTTCTGAGTCACCCTGCACACAGCAGGAAATACTTGAATTAATTGACCACAAAACTTTTCAGACTTCTTTGTATGCTTCACACACAAAAATGACAAGTAAAGTCGCCCAGTAGGAAATATCCTCAACCGATGACTCCAGAAAAGCAGACAAATCCAAACTAGGCAACAATATTTTATCAAATTCTTGATCTGCACCTACAACATCCTTAGTCATCTCTTCTTCCCTTAGGAACATAATAAACGTTTGACAAATGAACTGAATCAGGATCAGAAAGCTGCAAAACCTTTTTAAGATGTTTACAAAGAGTATAGATGGTGAAAGGTAGCAGGTGTAGGGAAAATTAAGAAAACGCACATTTTTTAAATGCACTGAGTTTTCCAAGAGGTCATTTCGGTGATGCAACACTAAAGAATCCTATACAGAGGAGGCAAGTGCCTCTTGGAGCACAGAGACCCGAGAAACCAATTTAGAGGATTGAGTATCCACAGCAATCAAATGAGTCTCATTTTCTGAACGTTTGGTGACCGCCTAAGTAGAAAATCCAGATATTCTTGCCAAAGAAGACTGGACAGACAACTCAGTTCACGAAACAATTTCCCAAATATCTTTGACAGAAACATCTTTCGGCGATTGCAATTTCTCCACAGATACTGTAAATTCAATTGGTGAGGGTGAGGGACAGGTTAATTTCCCCACAGGAGAATCAATAGTCAGGAAGGAATCCAGAAGGGGAGTCCAACTAGAAGAAACTTTCTCCTCCATCATTTGTTTGGGCAGGATTAAACTACCCTGATGAACAGAGAACAGAGAAGGTGAAGGAATACTCATGACTGAAACCTCCACCTTGGCCAGAAGAGAAAACTGAGCCACTGAAGTGGTCTCCATGATTTTATGGTAAGTATCCATAGGACCAATCACTTTATCAGCCTTCCTGATCAAAGAAGATGGAACAGTCTTCTTATGCTTTCCTATTACAGAGAACAATCACCTCCCAAACTCCTACATGCTCCGAAAGAGCTCCAAAGGGGCAGCACCTATCCCTTTCAACATGCCCCTTCAGACACATGCCCATGGGCACGTATCCGTGACTGCATCCCACGGTGGGGCCTGTTCTTAAATAGCTCTTGGTGGCAGTGTCAATATAAACTCGCCTCAACATGGGTGCCAGAGAACCAATCAAGAACGGCTAGACAGCAACCAGGAAATGCAGATATTCTTGGTGTCCTGCGATGAGGCCTGTTCTTAAATAGCCCTTAGTGGCAGCATCAACATCAACGTGCCTCAGTGTGGCTGCCAGTGAACCAATCAGGACTGCCAGTGAACCAATCAGTGAACCAATCAGTGTGGCTGCCAGTGAACCAATCTCTTATACATAAAACTTTCAAAAATGGGCCACCTACATGTGGAAGTGCTAGCATTTACATGGAAGCTGATGAATTAGTTCTACACAGTTTTCTCATGTGTAAATTTGTAAAACAGCTCCTCCCGTTATGCACGGAGACAAATCCACATATACTCCTGCATGTCCATATACATAATTTGCAAAAGGCTCTGTGTTTGGTAGGGCCTTTAGCTAAAATACTACCAGAATGGAGCATGTCCTAACCTGAATGTCTAAATTCCAATGTCCATTTGCTATGTGAAATGGGTCTTCACAGGTCTTTAAAAAATAGGCTATAAAGAGCTGAATATTGGTACTGTACTTAGAGCAGCAGCGGTGACTGCCTTAGACATATATTTAGCACCACTGCCGGTATTTAAAAAGAACTATATTTGCCACTGTTGCTGAATATTGAACTATTTATTGATTTAAATACTTCCCTGGATAAAAATCCATCCAAGTCAATGTACAAAATAAAAACAGCAGATGAAATATATATAACAGAATAGGAAACCAGGCTAAGAAAATAATTCATCCTAAAATATAGAGAAGTACAGCTGTATCCCATGCCCAGGAAGAATTCTTCCAACCAATTATTTCTGACCGGGCCAACTGAATAGAGAACAGAGGAACCATTACCCTATACCTGCCATGCCCATCAGATACCAGGAGATAAAAAGGATTTCACCTTCTTCATCCTTAACAAACAAAACATTGGTTTCCAGATCTTCAGGACCACTAAAAAAATAATAATGCGACAACTTCTTTAGCTTTAGTTCCAGGGATTTCCAAAAGGGAGTTGTGACTGGATTGCAGTTCCCTCAATGGTATATACCATTTTGATTTTCCTGCCAGACATAGAGGACAATTGAAATGCAGCAATCGAAATACAAGCATTAATACTGTAGAGTGTTGAACTGTGATGGCTTATGACACGAAGGATACTGGCACACTTGAAACTGGATGAAGACCACCAACTCATTTCATATAGGTCATCAAAAGGATTTCACATGGTAACGACCTTTGCTCTTCACCCTCATGAAATGAATTTGAAACAGTGATCTAGAATAAAAGGATCTCTAAACCTGCACCAATTCTGAACCATTCAACAACCCCCAAGAATGACTGAAACAATAGAATTAATCTAAATGTATAGAATGTCTTTTCCATATTAAAAAAAAAAATCAGAGAAAGCGAATGATCATGATTGATCCAGAGACTGACAAGAACTCTAAATTAAAGAGAACCATTTAAGATGCTATCTGAAGCATGTGAAATATAGAATGTACTTTTTATATCTTTGCTAATAATCTATGCCGAGAGATAAGAAAAGTGCCTGATGACCTTAGAAAGAAAAGGGTATGTTTATTAAAGGTCATTAAGGGAGCCAGTGTGCCATTAATGCCTGTTATCGGCACCCTTGCACCATTAACGCTGCGAAAAAGCTGCTTTAATGGACGTTAAAGACTCCAGTAGTGTTGTGTGCAGTAGGTGGAGAGTGGGCATTAATGGGATGGAGAGTGGGCATTAACAGCATGTTTATTTATTTATTTAACATTTCTTATATATTGCCTTTCATGATATCAAGGTGGTTTACATTGAACAAACTGAAATTGCATTGAACAGGGCATTATAACTTGGAGATAACTATTTTACAGGGAACATGGGCTATGGAGGGTTAAGTGGCTTGCCCAAGACCACAAGGAACACCTGTGAGACTAGAAACCCCAGTCCTTCCGGCCCAAGGTTGGTGTCCTCTAGTGGGATTTGAACCCCCAACCCTCCAGCCTGAAGTACCTTGCCCCAACCACTAGGCCACTCCTCCACTCCTTAATGTTCTCCCTTAATGCCTGTTGTGCAACATGATTAAAACCCTTTAACGCTGGGAACCCTAATATAAAGTAAAACCTTGTGGAAAGGGTATACTTAGGGGTATGTTTACTAAACTGTCTTAACGTAGCAGCGGCGATGTTATCGCACGATATATAATGTTATCGCGCGATACGTAACGTTATTATTGCGTGATAATGTCACGTATCGTGTGATAACGTCGGCAGCGGCATTAAGGCACACTAACACTGTGAAATCCAGGTCTGAAGGGTGGAGTAAAGCCTCCCAGAGGGCGGAGATAGGGGTCAATGTGCAGAGAGTGGGCGGGGAGAGGCTCCAGGCACACTAACGCTGTGAAATCCGGGTCTGAACTCTAACACCAGTGAAACACTCGCGTTAGAGGCACATTTGCAGGAGAGAGAAACCATTTCAGTCAGCAATGTACAGCAAAGGCAGGGAAACCCAGAAAAGTGATAGCAGTGATACATGTGCAGGAACCAAAAAGGCAAATAAACATATAAAATGACCAGAACCACATTTGAAATTGCAATAACCAAGCTGGCCAATAGTGATATTAATGATAAACATAAAACAACATTACTTACAAAGCGTAAAAAAGGAAGATATCATGTTTGGAAGGGTCAATGCTCTGTCCCCCTACAAAGTGAATGATCCCACATTGAAATAGCGGTGATCAGGGTTTTTGTCATGTATATTGGGCAGGTTTGTTATGGCGTGCACATGTGCAGCAACAGCAGAGTGGGCACGTAGGAAATGGAAACTGTACTGATGCTGTAAATGGGATACAGGGGGCTGCAGGCGGCACATGCTGTGGTCCAGCTGGTGCACAGGGCGGAATAGGCAGATGCCTAGGTGGCACATAGGAATGCCGAAACTGTAAAGCAGCAAGACAGCAACTGATGAGGGTCCAACATGGGCATGAGTGTGTGTCCCACAGTGTCACAGGGGATATTACCCAGCAGGTATCCCCAAGGGCACATAACACTGGCAGGTGGTGCCGGGGGGGGGGGGGGGATGTGCGCATGTCTATGTGGGCACCCCTACTCGAGAACCCACACCATAGGCAGCCACCTACCAACACACTGGATGGCCTGGGACTGCACACCACCAGCACCACCGGCAGAAGGGCATGTCAGCATGGTGGTGGAGGGGTGCTGGTGGCAGATGGGCCAGTGGCATCTGCCCACAGCAGATCATGGCCAAGCCCCATTTAGGTGGGTGCCGTGCACTGCAACAGACAAGGTCTGTCTGACGAACAGTCATGGTATCCCCAGGGAATGATCTACTTCTGTGGTAACAGTTTGGTGCAGTACACACAGCCAGTGTGTTCAAGGGCAGAAGGTCACAGGTTCAAGTCCCAGCTGTGGCTCCTGTAAACCATGTCCCTATATTTTACCCAGTACTAAACTGTGGTAATAAAGACGGGACCTTTATTGTAGATAAAATAAACATGCCATAAATGCCTATATTTTACCCTACAGAGCACAGACACCATAAACATGTGCAATCCCTAGAACAGAGTTTCCCAACTGCAGTCCTGGAGGGCCAAATACCATTCGGGTTTCATGCTGTCCCTAATAAATATGCCTGTGCTGCATTTGTATGCATTGCCCCCATTGTATGCAAATGTATCTCATGCATATTCATTAGGGACAGCATGAAAACCTGAACCGTGTTTGGCCCACCAGGACCGGAGTTGGGAACCTCTGCCCTAGAGCAGCGGCCAACAGGGGCACAAACACCCACATCCACAGGCTCCACTATCCAAAGCCTCATGGAGAGTCAGGCTGTTGGGCCCTGTGCGGAGCAGCATCTCCCTATACTAGCACCTGCATACCTTAGCAATGCCCCCCTAAACTTGAGAACACATTCCACATATATCAAAAGGTTGCTATGATTAATGTCAGATAACAAATCCTAAGTTAAACACAATTTGTTGACAGAGATTCATCATAGCAACCTTTCTGATATCTGTGGAGTGTGTTTCAGTTTTTGTTTCTGATAGTGTTTACCACCCCAGGGAGTGACCCCAACAGTATTGCGTACCATAGAAATGCCTGCACTGTGCCCAGGACTGGTGTGGCGGCCAGAGCTGCCAAAAACCTCTATATTTGCACAATGCTGGCATAGGTGTGGGAGTGTGTGTATGTCTATCCAGTGTTTTGTGACTGCCTACACCTTACTGAGCCTGCACTGCTTGCACTGTTTCCAGTGTTAGCCTGTTAATGTGCATAATGAGGAGCAAGGCACTGTGGGTATGGCCTGGACAGGGCAGCCTGGGCAGGATGTATCTGCACAGGGCATAGGGACATTGTGGTGCCCGACCATCACCTGCATGGGCAGGGTGGCCACAGCATGTCATGCTGGGAGGTCACTCTCACCCTGACTGAGCAGTAACCATGGCATGGTTAGGTTCCCCCATAGTGCTGCACAGTCCCGTCCCCCCCCCCCGTGATGTCTATGAGTTTTCTTTTTCTTTTCTGGGGCCCAATTGCTGACATACTTGCTTGGTGTCTGTGCATTCACATCCCATTTTTGGGTGCAAGAAGTTCCTCCAGGAACATGTACTAGGTAGCAGGCTGTCTGCAGTTAGCATGTGTATGGCTGGAACACCTTGCAGGGTGCAGTGGGTGGAGACTGACTGTGCCCTCTGCTGGTGAATGTCAGATAGTGGTGTGGGGGGGGGGGCAGCTGAACTTTTCCAGGCCTACGGCCTGTCTGCCAGTGCCCTATGTGATGTGTCAGCTCTGCATGGACTGCCCTGTAGGGTATCTATTCCCCAGCAGGGCTGGGGTTGATGGTCCCCTCTACTGCCACTATTGCAGAGATGTAGAATGTGGCTCTGTTGGTGGGAGATCCTGTCCCCCAGAGGGCGGGTTGGGTAGTGCTACTTAATTCGCTTTTGGGTCCAAACACCAACTTTCTCTTATATCATGGGGCCATAGCAACCACACAGGATATGTACTATTCTGGGTGTGTCATAGTCCAGAAGGGCTAGATGTGACTGGGGAATACAGATGGACACAGGTGTGTCTGCAGGGACTATCTATCACATACTGGTGCTGACTGGGGACCTGCAGCACAACCTATTTCAGCCATGCTAGGTGCTGTGGACCTGGTGCTGTGTGCCCCATCTCACCCTCAGGGTGAGCACAGGAACCACTCAATGTCACGGTCTGTAGCTACTCTGTGCCAGTAACACACACGGTCAGTTCCCCCTACCACGCTGGGGTGCTATAGAGGTGCATACTAACAATAGTAACTTTAGTTACTATTGTTAGTAGCTTTCCCATATTTAATGGTTGTCATTAATATGCCTTCCAATTATTACTGTTGTCAGTAGCCTAATCACAATTATATTATTGTTGTCATTATCACTATCAGTAGCTTTTATAACTGGTGTCAGTAACTTTCCCAATACTTACTGTTGTCAGTAACCTTCCCAATACTTACTGTTGTCAGTAACCTTACCAATACTTACTGTTGTCAGTAGCTTTTACACAACTTATTACTGTTGCCAGTAGATTCCTCACAATTCTCTGTATAACCTTACTACAACCACCTTTGTCTCGTTTATAACTGCACACAGTTTGTTTTATTGTCTTATCAAGGAACATTTCACTGATGCAAATGCTGTGACTGATTTGTATAATCTGATAATTGCATTATCTGATATAAGATTACTGTAGCCAGCTCACATTGTAATTAAGTCACTACAATTCTCAAAATGAAACTGATAAACCTAACCATACACTTTCTATATGCCCTAGGGATATATATTTGCCTAACACTCTCATTTAACTATTGTCTTCAAACATCATGCCCACACTTGGACCATACCGGCCTAGCTCACATACATGTCATACCCTACCACTACAAACAGAAATACAACAATAATTTTAACACGAACCCTAATCCTAGAATCACAATTGCTCAACCTAAGCGGTTAATCCACGTAAAGCTAAAACCGCAACCTATAATTAAAAATCTAGCTACACCAATTCAAACATTAAAAATTATCCTGATCAATGCAAGATCAATTAGAAATAAAATACCTATCATTACAGATATCGTCACAGATGAGAAACCTGACTATCTCTGCATTACAGAGACTTGGCTGTCCAATTCAGACACAATCTTGCTAAACCAAATAAATGTGACTGGATATTCACTTTTTCATTGTGATCGTAATCATAAAAAAGGAGGTGGCATACTCATTCTAGCTAAATCTAGCCTGAACTGTTCCTCTACGATTTGTGAATCTAAAGAAAATATTGATATTCTAAAAATAGAGAACAGAAACTTAGCTATCTGCCTATTCTACAGACCTCCATCTTCAGATGCAGAAAACATAACAACCATCTTAGAAACAATTTGTAAGACCTCCATGAACAAACCTCATGTTGTGTTGGGTGACTTTAATTTAGCAACCATCAACAACACTTTACACTCAACCTTCCTAGAATCAATGGAAGACATGGGTTTTAAACAAATAGTCAAACACCCCACACACACCAAAGGCAACACTCTCGATCTTGTCTTTCTCCCTGAACATATGATGGAGACACATCACTACAACCCTCCCACTGTAACACAAGTCCCATGGTCTGATCATTTTATGATTCAATTCTCAATCCACACCTCATACACCTTCTCTCATCAACAAGCTGCAACACATCAAGGACCGCGATTTTGTCCATTTATATCAGAAGAATTTCTAGGAACAATTATACCTCAACTAAATACAAACTCAAACAATATTGATGAAGCAATCACTAACTGGAACTCTGTAATAAGAGAAGCCTCTAAACCATTGCCTCTCAAACCTAACAGGCCTTATAAAAGAACCTCAGAAAAATGGTATACACATGAACTGGCTTCTATCAAAAAAAAAACCTAAGAAAAATAGAAAGAAAATGGCGTGTAAAGAAAACACCTGAACTCAGGGTTCTCTACTTCACAACACTTAACACATACAGATCAGCAACTAATAACGCAAAGAAATTATATCATACCTCAATATTAACTAAGGCTATTAATCGTCCGAGGGAACTCTTTGAAATTGCAAAATCTCTATCTAAAGCCCCCACCAACAACTCACAGCTCATCCCTATTAATATGTCTGATTTAGCAAACTATTTTGCTAGTAAACTAAAACTATCCTCAATACCAATACCTGATCCTATAATATCATTAAACAATAACAATAGATGGAATTCCTTTCAACCCATAGATAAAAAACAATTACTAAACATAATAACAAATATTAACACCACCACATCCATCCTTGATCCATGCCCTGTCACTTGGATTAAGTCAACAAAACAAGAACTTGCCCCCTTTATTCTCAAAATAGTAAATAGCTCCCTCCAGCAAGGGGTACTACCAAAAGAACTTAAGAATTCTGCAATCCGCCCGATTTTGAAGAATAAAATTCTAAATGAGAATGACCCAACCTCATACCGCCCAATAGCCAGTATCCCATTTATAACAAAAATTATAGAAAAAGTTGTACAATTACAACTACAGGACTATATAGATACATTTGCCCATCTTGATGACCACCAATACGGATTTCGACCATTTCATGGCGTAGAGACCCTCTTGCTTGCTCTCCTCGACACTCTAAACAAAGGACTGGACAACACAAAACAAGCATTTATTCTGGTATTTCTAGATATATCTGCTGCCTTTGATAGTGTAAATCATAACATACTTATATCAAGACTCAGACAAATTGGATTAAGGAAAATTACACTAGAATGGTTTCAATCTTACATATCTGACCGTACACAATTTGTAAAAGTTAACCAGAACTCCTCACCTACCTTTCCTCAAGAACAGGGAATACCTCAGGGCTCTGCTTTATCTGCCCTTCTATTTAACCTTTATCTCCAACCAATTTGTACCATTTTTCAAAATACAAGATGAAATACCAGATATATGCGGACGACATTATGCTGTACTCTGCATTTGATATACAAGATCCAAACTATGACAAAATAGCAAGCTGCCTTATGGAAGCTGAAAAATGGCTAAGTAAAAATAACTTGAAAATCAATTTCAAGAAAACAGAGATACTAATCACATCAAAAAACACAAATTACACACCACCAACTGACATCAAAATTCTTAACTTTACCATACCTATAAAGGAAAATATTAAATACTTAGGAGTCAGTCTAGACAAGGCTCTCAATTTCACTAATCATATTAAGAAAACAACTAAAACAATATACTACAAGCTACGCTCAATTCAACAACTGAGACCACTATTAGAAATCAATGACTTTAGAACCATCACACAGGCACTGATAACTCCCCATTTTGATTACTGCAATGGAATATTAACAGGTGTATCTAAAAATAGCCTAAAAATACTACAGATGGCTCAAAATGTTACAGCCAGAATAATTTTCAAAGCTAAACTGACTGATCACATCACCCCGATACTCTACTCTCTGCATTGGCTACCTATACAAAGTAGAATTCAATATAAAATAATATTGACCACTTTCAAACTGTTAAACCAGATTGCCCCATCATACCTGTCTACACTAATTCATAGACCTATAGAAAACAGAATAAGACGTACAAAGAACCTTCATACTATCGTAGTTCCTGACTCAATAAGAAAAACTAAACACGTAACAAGTAGAAGTGCCTTCTCATTTGTAGCACCCTCTCTATGGAATAATCTCCCTGATCAACTAAGGGAAATAAAAGACCTGAAACATTTCCGAAAAGATCTAAAAACTTACTTGTTCACACAATATTATTCGAACATAGATAAAGAATTGGATAAGACCTCCCATCCTCCTTAGATCTCCATGATATGTTCTCTTCAGCCCCCTAACTCCGGTCAGCCATCTGCTCTCCTCGGCTGAGGATCGAGCCCCGGAGCAACGTTCCGCCCTCCCACACGTGCTGCCCAATCGGGGCAAAAGGAGACCGGCATTTAAGGAGCACCACACGGGTGCAGCATTCTCTTCAGCCCCCTAACTCCAGTCAGCCATCTGCTCTCCTCGGCTGAGGATTGAGCCCCGGAGCAACGTTCCGCCCTCCCACACGTGCTGCCCAATCGGGGCAAAAGGAGACCGGCATTTAAGGAGCACCACACGGGTGCAGCATTCTCTTCAGCCCCCTAACTCCGGTCAGCCATCTGCTCTCCTCGGCTGAGGATCGAGCCCCAGAGCAACGTTCCGCCCTCCCACACGTGCTGCCCAATCGGGGCAAAAGGAGACCGGCATTTAAGGAACACCACAGGGGTGCAGCATGATCTTCAGCCCCCTAACTCCGGTCAGCCATCTGCTCTCCTCGGCTGAGGATCGAGCCCCGGAGCAACATTCCGCCCTCCCACATGTGCTGCCCAATCGGGGCAAAAGGAGACCGGCATTTAAGGAGCACCACACGGGTGCAGCATTCTCTTCAGCCCCCTAACTCCGGTCAGCCATCTGCTCTCCTCGGCTGAGGATCGAGCCCCGGAGCAACGTTCCGCCCTCCCACACGTGCTGCCCAATCGGGGCAAAAGGAGACCGGCATTTAAGGAGCACCACACGGGTGCAGCATTCTCTTCAGCCCCCTAACTCCGGTCAGCCATCTGCTCTCCTCGGCTGAGGATCGAGCCCCGGAGCAACGTTCCGCCCTCCCACATGTGCTGCCCAATCGGGGCAAAGGAGACCGGCATTTAAGGAGCACCACACGGGTGCAGCATTCTCTTCAGCCCCCTAACTCCGGTCAGCCATCTGCTCTCCTCGGCTGAGGATCGAGCCCCAGAGCAACGTTCCGCCCTCCCACACGTGCTGCCCAATCGGGGCAAAAGGAGACCGGCAGTTAAGGGGCACCACACGGTGCAGCATTCTCTTCAGCCCCCTAACTCCTGTCAGCCATCTGCTCTCCTCGGCTGAGGATCGAGCCCCGGAGCAACGTTCCGCCCTCCCACACGTGCTGCCCAATCGGGGCAAAAGGAAACCGGCATTTAAGGAGCACCACACGGGTGCAGCATTCTCTTCAGCCCCCTAACTCCAGTCAGCCATCTGCTCTCCTCGGCTGAGGATCGAGCCCCGGAGCAAAGTTCTGCCCTCCCACACGTGCTGCCCAATCGGGGCAAAAGGAGACCGGCATTTAAGGAGCACCACACGGATGCAGCATTCTCTTCAGCCCCCTAACTCCGGTCAGCCATCTGCTCTCCTTGGCTGAGGATCGAGCCCCGGAGCAACGTTCCGCCCTCCCACACGTGCTGCCCAATCGGGGCAAAAGGAGACCGGCATTTAAGGAGCACCACACGGGTACAGCATTCTCTTCAGCCCCCTAACTCCGGTCAGCCATCTGCTCTCCTCGGCTGAGAATCGAGCCCCGGAGCAACGTTCTGCCCTCCCACACGTGCTGCCCAATTGGGGCAAAAGGAGACCGGCATTTAAGGAGCACCACACGGGTGCAGCATTCTCTTCAGCCCCCTAACTCCGGTCAGCCATCTGCTCTCCTCGGCTGAGGATCGAGCCCCGGAGCAACGTTCCGCCCTCCCACACGTGCTGCCCAATCGGGGCAAAAGGAGACCGGCATTTAAGGAGCACCACACAGGTGCGCCCGCGCCTGTCGGGCCCGCGCCTGAGGGCCTCGCCAGAGGGCCCTCTGGCATGGCCCTTAGGCAGTTGGCCAAAAGGCAACGTAAAGGTCATTAATTCCTGGTCTTTTTTCACAACGATCCTATAAACTGAGCGCCATCGATGCGGAGCTTTTTCATCAATGATAACACCATAGTTTTAAACTTAATCATATGATATGTCTGGCGCCAGAAAACTGATCCCACGCTACAGGATCCTGACTTAACATCTACCATCAGATAATTATTATATTTCCCTGCTGTATATTTGCAATTATATCCTCTCAAGTATAGCCAAAACATCAGTTTGCTACTTATATATATATTGTTGACAATAGCCTTAATAGTGCCAGTAACTGCAACTGTTGCCAGCAATTTATCACTGCCTATCTGTCCCAACAATGCTATTTCTTAATACTGTTGCCAGTAGCCCTGATATTGTTGCCAGTAGTCTACCCAATGCTATTTTTTGATACTGTTGCCAGTAGCCCTGATATTGTTGCCAGTAGTCCACCCAATGCTATTTCTTGATACTGTTACCAGTAACCCTGATACTGTTGCCAGTAGTCCTCCCAATGCTATTTCTTGATACTGTTGTCAGTAGCCTTGATACTGTTGCCAGTAGTCCTCCCAATGCTATTTCTTGATACTGTTGCCAGTAGCCTTGATACTCTTACCAGTAGACCTATCAATATCTCATCTCTGATAATTTTGCCAGTAGCTATATTAATCCCATATATTGATACTGTTGACAGTAGCCATTGCACCGCTGCTATTGACTCCACTGGTAACTTACCAATAACCTCTAATCTGTAGCGTACCCAGTTAAGAGGGATCTAGCACTAACCTTCAACTGATTTAAATAGTTACAATCTTAGACACTTGAGGTTATTCTAGACCTAAATACCATATTAACTAGATCATACGAATAACACCCTTTATACACACTTTTTTCTCAACCTACTACTTTTTTCTCAACCTACAAGTAAGATATTTACTAACAAAAAGGATAAAGATGGAACTCCTAAATCTGCTTCTTATCACCATGATAAGTATCATCCTGCACACAAAAACATCACAAGCATACCTATACACGTATCCCATTTACTCACCAAGCCACATATACCTATACCAACTACCACAATACACTCAATGGTTCCCATATCAATCCAAACATAATATACACCAATATAAATCAAAGGTAACGAAACCACGCTCAAGACTAATTACAATCAAACCAACCCTTAATGATACTCACACCAAGTCTAGCATACTAATCCCCCAAACATGCATACTAATAAATACTAGGTCTATTAAAAACAAGTTGCCCATTATACAGGACCTTATTACTGAGGAAAAACCTGATCTATTATGCATCACAGAAACATGGCTCTCAGAAGCTGACACAGTACCTCTTAATACGCTAAATGTACCTGGATTAATATATTTAATTGCCCTCGTAACAAAGGAAAAGGTGGTGGGGTGCTAATAATAGCAAGAAAAAATCTAAACCTATCCTGCACTGCCCAGAAGTCTCTTGAAGGTATAGACATCCTTAAGGTAGAAAATAAAACCTTTGCTATTTCCCTCATTTACAGACCACCTTCTGGAAAACATGAAGCATTAGCATCAGCCCTCGAAACAATATGCGAAACCTCATTAAAAAAATATCACATGATATTAGGCGATATAAACCTTGCTTCACTCAATACATCACAAACTAATACATTTAATGAGGCCATGGATCAGATGGGATACCGTCAAATAATCCAAACACCTACACATGACAAGGGAAATATCTTAGACGAAGTATTTCTTCCCAAAGAATATTCAAACACCACAGTAACAAATACACCACCTAAAATAACACAGGTCCCATGGTCAGACCACCACCTTATACAATTCACATTTGAAATGCCATCACAATCACTTAATATAGAACCTAATAATAATACACATAAAAGCATGTTTAAAAAACTAGATAAAGACACACTAATAAATTTGATCTTTTCACATGTAAATACAGAATCCTCAAATTTGGACGAATTAATAAAACAATGGAACAACGGAATTGAAACTGTTTCTAAACAAACATCTAAAATCACCTCACATACAAATAACAAACCAAAGAAAAGATCTGAACCGTGGTACACAGCAGGATTAGCTAAATTAAGGAAGGATCTCAGAAAAATGGAAGAAAAATGGAGAGCTAAGAAATCAACTGAGACCAAAAAACAATACTTATCTCTACTTAAATCCTATAAAGAAACAGTAAATACAGCAAAAAAGAACTATCACACCAAAAAACTAACTAATGCTTTAAATAAGCCTAGGGAATTATTTGAGCTTGTAAAATCACTCACTAAACCCACAAAAGATGATAATTCAAATTATCCTATAAATGCTCAAGAACTGGCTGATCACTACTCTAAAAAATTAAACCCTAGCGAAGAAAAAATCTCCCATAGAATTGAAACTAATGCATTTCAAAGGATAACACAAAATACCAACCCCACTATAGTATGGGAAAACTTTTACTCAATAGATAACAGACAACTTCTAAACATCATCACAAACTTGAACACCACCACATCCCCTCTTGACCCTTGTCCAGTAGACTGGATCAAGAATGCTAAAACAGAATTATCGCCTATAATACTAAACATTGTAAACCAATCCCTAATACAAGGAAACACGCCAACAGAACTAAAAAGATCTTTAATACGACCTATACTAAAAAACAAATCACTAAACAATGCAGATCCATCCTCATTCAGACCCATATCCAGTATACCCTTTCTAGCCAAAATTATTGAAAAATCTGTACAATACCAATTGCAAGACCACATAGATGACACAAATGCACTTGATGCTCAACAATATGGTTTTCGCCAATCGCATGGAGTAGAAACACTGCTTTTAGTATTATTCGACAGACTCTATAAAGGCATTGAAAACTGCAAAAAAATGTTTGTCCTAATTTTCATCGACATATCTGCAGCCTTTGATTCAGTGAATCATAAGATCCTCATTGAAAGACTAGAAAACAATAGGTATAAATGGAACCCCCCTAAAATGGTTCTCGTCTTATATATCCAACAGGATACAACAAGTATATTTTGATAGAAACCTATCCAATACCTTCCCACAGACACAAGGTATCCCACAGGGCTCAGCACTATCCGCTATATTATTCAACTTATATCTAAAACCAATTTGCGAAATATTCCAGAAACACAAAATTGACTATCATCTCTATGCGGATGATATAATGCTTTATACTCAATTGGATATATGTAACCCTGATTACAGCCACATAGAAAATTGCCTTAATGAAGCACAACAATGGCTCCAACAAAACAATATGCTTATCAATCACAAAAAAACTGAAGTTATGTTTATCTCTAAAAATCCGGAGTTTAAACACCCCCCTACAATCATATTAAATAATACTACTTATAACACAAAACAAGAACTAAAGTATCTAGGTGTCACACTAGATAGCACACTTAACATGGAAACCCACCTAAGACTTTTAAATAGAACCATTTTCTACAAACTAAGAACTCTACAGCCATTACGTAACATCATTGAACTATCAGACTTTAGATCAATAATACAAGCAATCATAATGTCACATCTAGACTACTGTAATGGCATACTTCAAGGCCTGCCCAAAAAAACAACAAACATACTTCAGATGGCACAAAATGTAACAGCCCGAATCCTAATGAATGTACCCTTCTCTGATCACATCACACCTATCCTAAGAGAACTTCACTGGTTACCTATACATGCACGTATACAATACAAAATAATAATTACTACATTCAAACTAATAAACAATTCTGCCCCATCTCATCTGGCTACACTCATAATGCCGCAAACTACAAACAGGAAAAGACGTACTCACAACCTAAATATACTACACACACCCCTCTCCATTTGCAAAACAAAGGCATTCACTAGTAATAGAGCATTCACATACACTGCTCCAACACAATGGAACAAACTCCCCGACAACTTAAGAGCTAACAAAGATCTCACATCATTCCGTAAAAGCCTTAAAACACATCTATTTCAAGAATACTTCAATCAGTCAGAAATAAACATAGAGTAATTCCGTGATGAAAACAATTAAAGGGAGATATTCTACCTCTTCTACCAGTTAGTTCCCCCAAGTCCACGAAGAATCAAAATAATGAACCTACTTATATTATCTACACAAAGAATGTATATAGTTAATCAAATTCATGTATGTTAACATGTTTCCCTCCTCTATCTTGTATTTAGTTTTAGTTTTTCTATTCCCTATTTTTTGAGTTAAACAATCTTTATCTTTTAATGTTCATATGTTATGATCCTACTGTTTTATGTAACTGCTAATATTTGCAGAGTTAATTGTTAACTGTAAACCGCTGCTGATCACTGGAAGGAGCGGTATAAAAATGTGCTCAAATAAATAAAAATAAAAATAAATGTTTGCCCTAATACTTACAATGTTACTACCAAAAGAGAACTTATGATAAAACTTTAATGTATATATGTAAATAGTTTCAAATATTGCCAATACTACCTATATATAGTACTGATTACTGTTCATTGTACTTGATTTTAACTACTTGTATATAGTTTTGAATACTGTTCAATGTACCTGCTTATCACAGCACTGTTTTATGTATTTCATGTTGTTTAATGTAAACCGCCACTGATCTTAGGAAATGGCGGTATATAAAAGATTTGCAAATAAATAAATAAATACCCCATCTTGTGATCAGATGTAGGCTGCTGATCTGCATGTGTAGTGTATCATGGGTATGGGTGGGTATACCCTATCCTGATAACCACAGCAGACAGTTTGTGTGATGACCTGCAGTCTTTCTGTAGCCAGCCAGCAGTGTGCTGGATGCTCTAGAGATGTAGCCCACTGGTTGCTTCAATGACTGTGGAGGTAGAGGTCATGGGTTTGATCCCACAGTGGTGTTATTTAATAAGGCTGTCTGAGGCTTTTCCTTTTAATTTACATCAGTGCTGCTAGCACAAGCACCCTCACAGTGCTGTAACCTAAGGTGCCTCATAAGGCGCCCTATAGAGCATACTATAAGGTGCCTGGGCGGACAGAGCTCTTTATAATGTGCCCTATGGGGTGCCTTATAGGGTGCACTATAGGACGCCTTATGCGGGACCTTAGGTTACGGCACTGTTAGGGTATTTTTGCTGGCAGTACTGCTTTAAATTAAAAGGAAATGCCTCAGACAGCTTTCTTACATAACACCACTGCAGGACTGAACCCATGACCTCTGCCTCCGCAGTCATTGCAGTAACCAGTGGGCTACATCTTTATAACTTCTAACACTGTGCTGGAATGAACTTAGGGTTAAAGCGTGTTAACGTGCCACGGCGCACACTATCGCACGATACAGATTCTTGCAACCTTGCCACCGGACCACCCACTACCTTATATGGCATTCTTCACATTAACGCTGCCTCTAGCACCGGTAACATTAAGACAGTTTAGTAAACATACCCCTCAGGGGCTTGTTTACAAATCCGCGGAAGCGGTTTCCGATTGTTATCGGAGCCGCGGCCCCATTGATTTCAATGGGGCTGCGGCTCCGATAACGATCGTAAACCACTACCGTGGCTTTGTAAACAAGCCCCTTAGTGTGCTGGGTTTCTTAAAGGGTTATATCGGTTCTGGATTATTTTGGGTTGATACAAATATGCCATACTGGGTCAGACCAAGTTCCATCAAGCCCAGTATCCTGTGTCCAACAGTGGCCAATCTAGGTCACAAGTACTTAGCAGTTTCCACAAAAGACACACATGTTCCACAGTGCCTGTAGTGGGGCAAGCATGGATTTCCGGGGTCCCTTTGAGTAATGGTGTATGGACCTTTCCTGCAGGAACCTGTCCAAACCTTTTTGAAACCCAACTACACAAATTTAGTTTTTACTACATCCTCCAGAGTATGATTATGCATTAACTGAAAAAATATTTTCTCTTATTAGTCTTAAATGAGTTACACTGTAGCTTCATTGCATATCCCCTAGTGTCACTACATTGTGATGGTATAAAACAATCAATCTGTGTTTATCCATTCCACTCCACTCATTAATAAATAAACCTCTATCATATCTTCTATCAGCCACCTCTTGTCCAGGTTGAAGAGCCCTAACTTCTTTATCCTCTCCTCATAGGATTATTTTTCCATCCGTGATGTCATCTGTGATGTCCATCATGATCCCACAGTGACAGTGGGGCACACAGACATGCTGCTGCTGCAGAAAGGTGATGTGCCACATGGGGCGGTCCAAGTGTCCTGGCACCCTATGCAGAGATCCCGGCTGCCCCTCCCTACTGCTGCTGAACACAGCTGTGGAGGAATATGCTGATAGTGACAGCAGCTACAGCCCTCCAGGTAGCTGCAAAAAGCAGACACCCAGAGAACTACCATAGTGGTGACTTCATCGTCCCCCCGAGATGTATCGGTGGCAGGCAGTGATGGATGTCCCTACAGAGACAGATGGTTGGGGGGGGGGGGCTGCATTGCATTGCATTGCATTGTAGTCCATGAGTGCCTCTGCCCCCCCCCCCATCCTGACCTTATGCCCTAGACATCCGCCAAACCCGAATGTTGGATGAGCTGGGACTGCATGTCAGCATGGTGTGGGGAAGTTGGTGGCGGGGGCAGCGGGACCCGCTTTCAGCAGCCCAAAGCCATGTCCTGGTCCTGTTGCCATGCGCACTGTAACATGTGCCAAAGTCTATCTGATATGGAGAATGTATTTGTATGGCAGCATTGTGGCTCAACACATGCTGTCAGTGCTCTCTATGAGTAGAGGGGTCACAGGTTCAAGTCCTGGCTGTGGATCGTGTATTGCATGTCCCTGTGGCTAAACTTTAGCCTACAATGCAGGCATAGCACCAGCATGTGTAACCCCCCAATGAATCGGCCAGCAAGGGTAGAAACACCCATCAGCCGCACAGACAGGCTCTACTATCCACAGTTGGATTGAGAGGCAGGCTGATAGCACCTGCATACTGAATGGGTGCTAACAATGGGCATTCAATGTCAGATCATGCTACTAGCATCTGCACAATGAGTACATATTAACAATGCTCGAGCTAATATGGAGACCAAAGTGGCAGGCAGAAATGCCAACCATCCCCACTTTTGCAGTGTGTGTGTGTCCATTGTTCTGTGGCTTTCTGCACTTCACTGTGCCTCACATTGCCTAAGATGTTCCCAGCATTAGTCTGCAAATGTGCATGATGAGGAGCAGAGGATTGTGGGTATGGCCTGAAACAGAGTGGATTGGTCAAGATGTGCCTGCCTCTGTGGTAGAGTCAATGGCTGAGACTTTGCAGCGCCTGTTTGCCACGTGTATGGCCTGGGTGGCCACAGCATCCAAAAGAACAAAAGAATGGTTAAAAAGGAAAAAATGGACTGTTTTAAATTGCCCGGCAATGAGTCCTGATCTAAGTCCAATCGAGAACCTTTGGAAAGAGCTGAAATCTGCCATTAATAAAAGGAATCCTGAAACATTCATGAGCTGGAACAAATCACAGTTGAAGAGTGGGAGAAACTACCAGAAGACAGATGTACAGAACTTATAGATGGCTATAAGAAACGTTTGGAGGCTACCATCACTGCCAAGGTTTGTGCAACCAAATATTAGTGAAGGTGCCATTATTTGTCCAGGTCATATTTAGGTTTTTTTCTCAGAAATTAGTATATCTAAGTTGCACAGACATCTTTTTTTTGTCGTATACCTTTGAACATACTATTAAAATATTATGATGACATACAGTTGGAATATTTCAAATTATTTCTCAAGATATTGTGCGCAACATACCTAAATTGCAAGGATGCCAATAATGTTAACCACAGTTGTATATTCCAAACTGTCTGGACTGAGGTAGAGAAGCAATGTGAGGAACTCTACATCTTATTCATCATTTATAGTCAGGAAGCAGGAAACATGTAGGAAGGGAATTATCTTTTTCAGCTATTGCATTTAAACATGTATTTGAAGATATCAAAACACAATGTGATGTGACAGCAGACAAGTAGCAAAGTAACTTAGTAAATGATGATAGCTGAAGACTAAAATGGCTATCCAGTCTGCCCACTAAGGTGGTTAGGATTATAGCTGCCATTCAATGCAGGATACTCCTCCTCCATGCCTTCTTAAAAAGTGCAAAAGTCATTTCACTGCTGTCTCAGTGTTCCTGCATATTAGGATCGCTGGTGAGCAAGAAGAAACTGAAGCATAGTCCCAGGAGATATATGATATAACAGTGGTTGAGTCATCAGTGCAAACCATCTCTGAGCAACGTAGCCAAAACTTGACTAATGATTTTTATATGGCAATCTGTTTCCCATCTGGAAAATTACTTTAGTTCATGATGTGTTCTTACTTGACAAACTTAAAACTTCTGTAGATGTTCTATAAAAAGGCAAAAAGGGACAGAAAAGGAGGTAAAACTGGGGTAAATGGTAATATTTCCAAGCCATGGATAAGACCTACCTTGGAAGTAGCCTAAATATGGTTCACTGCAATTCATCTAGCAATTTAAAAGGGAATTAATTAATCATCAAATATTTGGGTAAAAATTAGAATGAGGGTCCCAATATACAAAGCTTCTGATCCAGGTAGAGAGGACCTCCTTACCAGATAATTCTGCTGATCAGAGTTATCCCTTGATTTTCAGTGGCATTATCCAGATAACATCAATTGAGATCATTGTAGACTGCCTTGGGGCTTCTGGATAGCATCTCTGGCCGTCTTTGGGTGGAGAGCTGTGTGGTTAGCAGTGATATTCAGTCTGTTAATCAGATAAACAAGGCCTATCGGGTTGGGGGGGGGGAGTAGGGCTATTTGGTGAATTTATTTGCTTTTCTTTTCATGCATGAACATTTTTGTAACATACTAACAGTTCATTAAACTAAACCTGCTCAAGCAAAGGTCAGTAAACAGAAGGAGTTATCAGCATGCATGCTTCCAGTGACATACAACCTGTTTCAGCAAGCCAACGCTTTTGGCATCTGATCTTCCAGAAGTTCTGGTTCCTCTCTGTAGTTTTGTCTGCACATCCAAAGACTGATGTGAGTTCTGAACTTTTTTGAAAGCTCCACATAAGGAATCATTGTATGAAAATAGCAACACAATTTGGTGAAAATCATTTTATGAATGTATTGAGTTGAGGATTTTTGGACTAGGCAAAGAGATAGCAAGGGAGCCTAATTGAGGCAATGATGTAGTGCTTAAAGTCAGCGGCCAAGAGAGCAAATAAAATGCTAGGTATCATAAGGAAAGGAATGGAAAATAAAACAAAAGATATTATAATGCCTCTATATCATTCCATGGTGAGACCGCACCTTGAATATTGTGTGCAGTTCTGGTCGCCGTATCTTAAAAAGGATATAGCGTTATTAGAAAAGGTTCAGAGAAGAGCCACCAAAATGGTAAAGGGGATGGAAGGATACTCCTATGAAGAAAGGCTAAAAAGGTTAGAGCTCTTTAACCTGGAAAAGAGACGGCTGAGGAGAGATATGATAGAAGTCTATAAATTAATGAACAGAGTGTAACGGGTAAACGTAGGTCGATTGTTTACGTTATCAGAATATAGAAAGACTAGGGGACATGCAATGAAGCTACAGGGTAAACTATTTAAGACTAATAAAAGAAAATATTTTTTCACTCAACGTGTAATCAAACTCTGGAATTTGTTACCAGAGGATGTAGTAAAGGCTGTTAGTGTAGCTGGGTTTAAAAAAGGTTTGGACAAGTTCCTGGAGGAAAGGTCCATAAACCATTATTAAGAAGGGACCCAGGATATCAATGCTTGACCCAGTACAAGCATTGTGGAACCTGTGTCTTTTGGGGAAACTGCTAGGTACATATGACCTAGATTAGCCACTGTTGGAAACAGGATACTGGGCTTGATGGACCTTAGTCTGACCCAGTATGGCATATCTTATGTTCTTATGTTCTAAGTCAATAGCATTATTCCTTGGGCAAAAGGCTCCTAATCCTTTGGATGGTACAATTAACTATAATTTTGATGATGAGGCTCTTGAGACAACAAGAGGCTCTTCAGTTCAGTGGGATGAATTCTGCCCAAGTGGCCCATATGCTGCAGGGAAGGCCCCAAGGACAAAGGTGTCCCACCTGCAGTTGCTCCCATATCTTCTGAAGTAGACTTACCCTGCTTTGGGGGCCTTTAAAAATTGTTGCTTGGGGGGCCCATAATTTGAATTTCTGTCACTGCTTCAGTTGCAGATCTTCAGTGTCAGGAACAGTAAGTCACTAATTTGGATATGGAAATGGCAACAGGTGCCATCTCCCAGTTTTCTTGCCCAATTTCCAAATAAACCATGAGAAGGAAGAGACACAATCCTGCATTTTTACAAGAAAAGCAAAGGATTTACAGTAGCCATCTCCACAATGGATCCTTATGCTGAACATCTTGATAGGAACAATGCTTCACAGATGGAATGGTTTCTGAAGGTTAGTAACATTTCAAAGGCACTGGAAATCATGCTTTTCCTACAAGCATATTGACAAAATTTCTCCCAAATAGCAAGCTCCACACAGGACTAACTTTGCTGCTGTGCGGAAAAGTAATCTTTTTACTGTGTACCCTGTTTCATTTTTAGTAGTGGCCATGTAAATCATTCATTACTGTCTAATTCATCAGGATGGATCATTAGCAGAGGTTGGAGAAAGTGAAGATCGAATACCTTCAAATGAAAATTCATCAAATCAAAAAATATTATGTTTGATAGGCAGCTTCAACTAACAAATCTATCATTTGCTTTTGTATGACTTAAACAGTGAAAGTGATAAATCGAGACAAATTCTTGAACGTATACTGAACACCACTCTTTCCCTTTCTGAAAGAGGATTAGCTTTCTTTGGCAAAAATCAATATACACTAGTAGAAAAAATTGTGGATACACTAAGGGGCATGTTTACTAAACTGCGGTAATGCCACCCGTGTTAGGTTCCGCAGTAAAGGTACAGATTCCCATATAAAGACATGGGCAATGCATCGTTACAGCAACCCATATGAGCTAACGCGCGTTACAAGATGCCTTATAAGGCACCTTACAAGGCGCCTTGTAAGGTGCCTTATAAGTAAGGCACCTTATAAGGTGCCTTGTAAGGTGCATTATAAGGTGCCTTATTTATTTATTTATTTACTTAATTTTATTAATGTCTTTTTTATACCGCACTCTTTAAAATCAGCGCGGTTTACATTTGACAACTCGTGCAGCGCAGGCAGGGTCCACAACTGGACTTACAATGAACAGGGGTTTCTAAACAGGATTGACAGGGTAACTATGTACAGGCAAGCTAGCTGTCACAGGTGACGTGATCGGCTCGCAAGGTGGTATAGGGCTCCTTAGGCTAAGTGCCGTATTAGGCACCCCTGGACAAGGCACCGCAGAAGGCACCCTGGGCTATGGAACCATAGGTTAAGGTGGCCTAACAAGGTTACGGTGCCCTAGGTTAGTGTGCCCTAAAGGCTGCAAGGTTCCCTGTAAAATAGTTATCTCCAAGTTATAATGCCCTGTTCAATGTAATTTCAGTTTGTTCAATGTAAACCGCACTGATGCAGAATAGCGCGGTATATAAGAGAATGTAAATAAATAAATAAATAAGGTGCTTCAGGATGACATGCATGACCTGTGAGGCACAGAGACAGATGTAGCCCTAACACTAGATAGAGCACTGAGGAAAGGCAATGAACAGGTGAGTGAAGGAGGGAGAGCTGAGAGCTGCTGGACCTGCCATATCTGTGGGCATCCCATGTGGCTGCCAGTACTGTTGACAAACATGGTGGGGGTAACTCTACCACAGAACATGGTGTTGGCAATGTAAAGTACTGGAAAGACAGTTGGTGGCAGACGATGGGAATACGTGTCCCCCAGTGGAGGCGGAGGTGGCAGGATAGTTACAATGATGGATGGACAGAGGAGTTGTGGTGCCATGCAGATCAGGCACAGGCGAGGCAAGCACGATGAGGCGCAATGCAGGAAAGGGTAGCAGTGCAGGACATGGGGTAGCAGCCTGAACAGGCAGACAGGACTCTACACAGATGACAGATGCAGATGGACGGACCGAAGGAATGTTGGCAATTGTGGCGAGGGTATTATGGGCTGGCAGCACAGATCTGCAAAAATATGACTGTTACAGGCATGCAAACTATTTGAGTAGGACAGGCATGAAAGGAGGGAACAAGGAGGAATTGAACCCATGAATGGCATTGTACTAACAAGTAGACTATAACTCTGTGGTATATCTCACAGCAATGGCTGGGTACAGAAGGACTGCAGGTGACTGCACAAACTGTCTGCTCTGAGTGCCAGGATAGGTTAACCCCACCAGTATCTATGATGCAATGCACATGCTGAATAGTTGTCTACAGCTGATCACCAAATGAGGTCTGCACCTCTCCGGTACCTCAGCTTGGACAGACAAACTGACAGTGTGTGATACTGGCACAGAGAAGCTACAGATCATAACAAGTGTGCAGGTTCGGTGTTCACCCCGAGGGATAGGATGAGTGCCCAGCACTAGGTCCGCAGAACATGTGGTGCTAAAGTTAGGTCCTGCTGTACATCCCCATCACTACCATTGTGTGACAGGTGTCCCTTGCAGTGCATCTGAAGGTAATTTGGTGACCATCTGTCTCCTTCAGTCACACGTGGTCCTCTGTGACTGGTCACCACCCAGATTAGTGTGTACCCCATGTTAGGGTCTGGCTGACATGGGCACCTGTTATCAGGGCAGAGGGGTTGCTAGACTTGCATGAGGTTTGTGTAGCAGTGCCTTTACAGGTTAAAGTGGTATACTCTATATACCCCAAAGGGGCCCACAATCACCCCTTTTCACAGATAAAGAACAGATACCTGAGCCCCAGTGAAACAACCTGCATCCTGCTGGTATAAGACAGCCCTCCAGGGTTGGTGGACCAGAGCCATACCTGTGACTGGGGCAGTAGCCGACCAGCAGTATTGCTGGAGTTAGGGTTGGAAAACCCCAACTGCCTCACGCTACTGTCTATCAGTCACCAGCAAACAGCAGTCTGACTACACCTGCAGTACTTTAGAGGTGTTCCAACCATGCACAGTCTAACTGCAGACAGCCCACTAGCCAGTCCATAGTGCATGCCCACAAAAGAACTATGTACACAAAGCAAACATCTCAGTGATTAATACCCCAACACTAGGAACACAAAAGTATCACTGCAGGCAGTTAGTGTAGAGCGCTATGTGGGAACCTAGACATGCCATGGTCACTGCTCGGTCAGAGTGAGTGCCCTCCCAGCATGCCATGCTGTGGCCACCCTGTCCATGCAGGTGGTGGTCGGGCACTACAGTGTCCCAGCCATTGCCCCACACCCTGTGAAGATGCATCCTGGCCAATCTGCCCTGTCCAGGCCATACCCACAATACCTTGCTCCACATTATGCACATACTCAGGCTAACGCTGGTAACAGTGGGACATTGTGGGCCCAGTGACGTGTGGGCAGCCACAGAACAATGGATAGACATACACACACACACACACACACTCCTATGGCAGCATTGTGCAAAGATAGGGGTGGTTGGCAACCCTGCCCCCCACACTGGTCCTGATCACAGTGCCGACATTGATAAACTGTGCAGGAGGTAGTAGTAGTGCTCTGGTGATAACTGCAGCTCAGTGCTGGGGCTAACATCCTGACTCTCCATGCAGCTTTGGATTGTGGAGCCTGTGTGAGTGGGTATTTGTACCCCTGTTCGCCGCTGCTTTGGGCTTTGCTCATGCTGCTGTTGTATCTGCATTGTAGGGAAAAATATAGGGACATGCTTTGTAGGAACCACAGCTGGGACTTGAACCTGTGACTCTCTGCTTCTGGACACACTGGCTGGGTGTACTGCACCAGACATGCATGGGAGTCCCTGGAGCTACCTGTACTTTTCCTCAGCCAGACCTTTTATATTGCACTGCACACCATGTACTGGTACAGGGCATGGCCTAGGTCCACTGCAAGCAGGTGCCACTGCCCCCTCCAGCACGGGCACACACACCCCTGCCATGCTGACATGACCATATGCTGTCGGTGCTGGTAGTGCGCAGTCCCAGGCCATCCACTGTTTGGGTAGGCGGTCACCTAGGGAGCGGGGTCTGGGGCATGGGGCATACATGAGCATCCTCGCATCCCCCCCCCATCACCGCCTACCAATAGTATGCCCCTTCCGCTTGGGGGAAGGTTGGCTGGAGGGATGTCAGGTCAGTGCCCTGGCAACTGTTGGCTCGTGTGGACCAGGTAGATGTAGGTGGATTGTGTTTGGCTTTTGTCAGCTGCTGTCTTGCTGATTTCTGGTTTCTATGTTCCTATGTGCCACCTAGGCACCCGCCTATTCCACCCTGTACCCCAGCTGCCCCCGCTACATGTCCCACCTGCAGCCCCCTATGCCCCATTTGCACCATCGCCATAGTGGCCTTTCATACTTGGGCACTATGCTGTTGCTGCAAATGGAGCCCTACTATCAGTTGTCTTGGGCTCCCTGCCTATGCTGTACATTGCTGACACTGAAATGGTTTCTCTCTCCTGCAAATGTGCATCTAACGACAGGTATTCATTCACGGTACTTTTCAGCCCTTCAATTCCCCGCGTTAGTGTAAAAGGAACCTCTCCCCGCCCACTCCCTGCCCATTGACCCCTTCTCTCCGCCCTTTCTCCACCCTCTGCGGTATTTACCGTGGCCGGGAACGCTAACGCTCGTTAGGTAACATTAACGCGTGTTAACGTTACATAGCGCACATTAATGTTACCTAACGAGCATTAACGTAGCCAGTGCTACGTTACCGCAGTTTAGTAAACATACCCCTAAGTTTCTAATTTGAATTTTTTTATTTCTTTGCATATTTTCTATGGAAATCTCAAAATGTCTTCAGTTTGAAACCTAGGAAGTTTTTCTAAAACATTCAGTAAATGTATATAAGAGTGAAACAGCAAACTAGTTGAGTTTTATGTTATATTTTAGACCAAATACATTAAGGGGTATGTTTACTAAACTGCGGTTGCATTACATACTGCACGTTATGTAACGTTAACGATCGTTAGGTAATGTTAACGCGCGGTATGTAACGTTAACACATGTTAACGTTACTTAATGATCGTTAACGTCCCCGGCCGCAGTAAACACCACAGAAGGTGGAGAGAGTGCGGAGAGAAGGGGTCAATGGGTGGAGAGTGGGCGGGGAGAGGCCCCTTTCACACTAACGCGCTGAACTGAAGGGCTGGATCCTACCGCAAATGAAAACCTGCCGTTAGATGCACATTTGCAGGAGAGAGAAACCATTTAAGTGTCGGCAATGTACAGCCTAGGCAGGGAGCCCAAGAAATGTGATAGTAGTGCTCCATTTTCAGCAGCATCACAGTGCCAAAGTATGAATGGCCACTATGGCAATGGTGCAAATGGGGCATAGCGGGCCGCAGGCGGGACATGTAGCATGGGCAGCTGGGGCACAGGGTGGACCAGGCGGGCGCCTAGGTGGCACATAGGAACATAGAAACTGGAAATCAGCAAGACAGCAGCTGACCAAGGCCAAACACAATCCACCTATATCTACCTGGTTCACCCTAGCCAATAGTTGCTAGGGCACTGACCTGACATCCCCCCAGCCATTCTGCCCCCATGTTGAAGGGACATAATATTGGTATTCAGTGAAGGGGGGGATGTGAGGATGTCCATGTATACCCCCCACCCCGGGATACGCTCCCTAGGCGGGCGCCTACCTACACAGTGTATGGCATGGGACTGCGCACTACCAGCACTGACAGCAAATGGCCATGTTAGCTTGGCAGGGGGGGGGGGTGTGCCTGTGCTGGAGGGGGCAGTGCCACCTCCCTGCAGTGGAACTAGGTCATGCCCTGCATCACTATGTGGTGTGCAGTGCAACATACAAAGTCTGGCTGAGGAAAAGTACAGGTAGCCCCAGGGACCACCATGCATCTGTGGCAACAGTGTGGTGCAGTACACCCAGCCAATGTGTCCAGAAGCAGAGGGTCACAGGTTCAAGCCCCAGCTGTGGTTCCTGCAGAGCATGTCCCTATATTTTTATATAATAAATATAATAAATATATATAATAAATATTTTACCCTACAATGCAGATACAACAGCATCATGTGCAAAGCCCAAAGCAGCGGCGAACAGGGTACAAACAACCACCCACACGGGCTCCACAATCCAAAGATGCATGGAGAGTCAGATTGTTGGCCCCAGCATTGAACTGACATTATCACCAGAGCACTACTACTACCCCCTGCACAGTTTAGCAATGTCGGCACTGTGATCAGGACCAGTGTGGCGGGCAGGGTTGCCAACCACCCCTATCTTTATACAATGCTGCAATAGGAGTGAGCATGTGTGTATGTCTATCCATTGTTCTGTGGCTGCCCACCCTTCACTGGGCCCAAAATGTTCCACTGTTACCAGTGTTAGCCTGAATAGGTGCATAATGAGGAGCAGGGTACTTTGGGTATAGCCCAGACAGGGCAGATTGGCCAGGATGCATCTTCACAGGGTGTGGGGCAATGGCTGAGACACTGTAGTGCCTGACCACCACCTACATGGACAGGATGGCCACAGCATGGCATGCTGGGAGGGCACTCACTCTGACGGAGCAGTGACCATGCCAGGTCTAGGATCCCACATAGCGCTCTACACTATCTGCCTCCAGTGATATATTTGTGTTCCTCAGTGTTGGGGTCCCAATAGCTGAGATGTCTACTTGCTGCCTATAGTTTCTCTGTGAGCATGCACTATGGACTGGCTGGTGGACTGTTTACAGTTAGACTGTGCATGGTCAGATCACCTATAAGTTACAGTCTGACTGTGCTGTCTGCTGGTGACTGGCAGACAGTGGTGGGAGGCAGTTGGGGTTTTCCAGACCTAACCCCAGCATTGCTGCTGGTCTGCCACTGCCCCAGTCATAGGTATGGCTCTGGCCCACCAACCGTGGAGGGCTGTCTCATACAAACAGGATGGAGGTTGCTTTCCCCCAGGGCAGGGGCACCTGTTCCTTACCTACAAAAAGGTGATGTGGGCCCTTTGGGGTATGTAGTGTATACCACTGTGACCTATAAAGGCACTGCTACACACACCTCATGGAATTCTAGGAACCCCTCTGCCCTAATAACAGCTGCCCATGTCAGCCAGACCCTAACACAGGGTACACACCAATCTCGCTGCTGTCTGATCCCACAGGGCCACATGTGACTGCAGGATACAGATGGACACCAAATTACCTTCAGCTGCACTGCAAGGAGCACCTGTCACACACTGGTAGTGATGGGGATGTACAGCAGGACCTATCTCTAGCACCACATGTACTGTGGACCTAGTGCTGGGCACCCATCCTATCCCTCGGGGTGAACACCGAACCTGCACACTTGTTATGATCTGTAGCTTCTCTGTGCCAGTATCACGCACTGTCATTTCATCTTTCCAAGCTGAGGTACCGGAGAGGTACAGACCCCATTTGGTGATCAGCTGTAGACTGCTATTCAGCATGTGCATTGCATCATGGGTACTGGTGGGGTTACCCTATCCTGGCACTCAGAGCAGACAGTTTGTGTGGTGACCTGCAGTCCTTCTGTACCCAGCCATTGCTGTGACATACACCATGGAGGTATAGCCTACTGGTTAATACAATGCCATTCTTGGCAGTGTTCATGGGTTCAGTTGCTCATTGTTCCCTCCTCTCATGCCTGTCCTACTCAAATAGTGTGCATACCTGTAGAGGTCATAATTTTGCAGATCTGTGCTTCCAGCCCATAATACCCTAGTCACAATTGCCAACATTCCCTCGGTCCATCTATCTGCGTCTGTCAGCTGTGTAGAGTCCTGTCTGCCTGTGCAGGCTTCCACCCCATGTCATGCACTGCTACCCTTTCCTGCATTGCGCCTCTTCATGCTTGCCTCACCTGTGCCTGATCTGCATGGCACCATCACTCCTCTGTCCACCCATCATTGTAACTATCCTGCCACCTCCGCCTCCACTGGGGGACATGTATTCTCATCGTCTGCCACCAACTGTTTTTCCAGTACTTTACATTGCCAACACCCTGTGCTGTGGTACAGCTGCCCCATCATGTTTGTCATCAGTATGGGCAGGCACATGGGATGCCCGCAGATATGGCAGGTCCAGCGGCTCCCACCTCTCCCTCCTTCACTCACCTGTTCATTGCCTTTCCAGAGTGCTCTATCTAGTGTTAGGGCTACATCTGTCTCTGTTCCGCACAGGTCATGCATGTCATCCTGAGGCACCTTGCAGTCCCTAGGGCACACTAACCTAGGACACCATAACCTTGTTAGGCCACCTTAACCTATGGTTCCATAGCCCAGGGTGCCTTTTGCGGTGCCTTGTCCAAGGGTGCCTAATATGGTGCTTAGCCTAGGAGGCCCTTTAGGGCACCTTATGAGGCACCTTACAGGGCACCTTACTAGGCACCTTATAAGGCACCTTATATGGCACCTTATGGGCACCTTACAAGGCGCCTTATAAGGTGCCTTGCATGGCGCCATACAAGGTGCCTTGCAAGGTGCCTTACAATGTGCCTTTTAACGCTCGTTAGTCTAAGGCGCCTTGTAACGCGTGTTAGCTGCTACAGCTTGCTGTAACAATGCAACGCCCATGCCTTTATATGGGCATCTCTGCCTTTACCACAGAACCTAACGCGAATGACATTACCGCAGTTTAGTAAACATACCCCTAAGGTGTCTGTACGGTTCTTTAATGCACACATATTTAATCTATGAATTCTTTAAAGTTAATAGCGAGTTGGAAAGCCTTGGAGTCAATTACTGCCTGGCATCTTCTTGGCATGGATTCAACAAGAATTCTCAAGTCTTCTGTGTTAATTACATGGAACCACGAGCTGACAATAGCCTCAATAAGGGCTTGTTTATTGCTTGGGCGTTTGCTTGCCACCAAACGTTTCAGCCTAGACCATAAGTTCTCAATAGGATTCAGGTCAGGACTATTTCCTGGCCAGGGCAGAAATGGAATCTTCTTCTCTGCAAACCTCTTCTTGCTTAGTCATGCACTATGACATGGTGCACCATCTTGTTGAAAGAGCCAATCTGTCTGATGGCCAGGCAGATCAGGCATTGATGGCAGTAATTTCAGCTCAAGGGCTTCATGGATGTACCAACTCACATTAACTGTTCCACCAATGACTTGGATTCCATGCCAGGACATGCAGCCCCATATCATAACATTCAAAGGATGCTTGACTGTGCTTTTCATGCAATCTGGGAGACAATCTTCACCTGATCTTCTTCTTACGTAACGAACCCCATCGCTTCCAAATATCGATATTCTTGTTTCGTCGCTCCAGATTACCTTTTTCCAATCTTCTGTAGTCCAGTTTAGGTGCTCTTTAGCCCACTGGAGTCGTCGTTTTCTCTGCTGAATATTCAGAAAAGGTTTCTTTCTTGGAATTCTTACTCTCAGACTGGCGTTGAGTAGCCTGTTTTGAACAGTTTGATCAGTAACGGATACACCAAGATCCATAAGTTCCTGATTGATGTCCTTGGCAGATAATTTACGATTTTTTAAAGCCAGCCTAACAATCATTCTGTCAGTTTTTGGAGTTTTAGACTTTTTCCTTCCTCTTTCCTTCTGAGTTGCAACACTTTCAGTGATTTTGAAGCGAGCACACAACTTTTGTACACCAGATGCTGTCCCTCCATGGCCCATCTTCTGAGCGATTTCACGAAAGCTGTAAACCTCATTTCTCAAAGTAATGGCTGTTGCTCTCTTTTTAGGAGACCAGTCAACCCTCTTTGTTGTTGCCATCATTAATCTACAAAATACAACAACATATTCCAAATTGGAAACTTTTTATTAAGCATTTGTCATTTTTTAAAATATTTCTGCTAATAAATAAAATAAATTTGTAAAAATAACAAAAGCCCAAATATGACTTCGATACACTTTGTATACACCTGGCAGTATAGCACACATTATCTGAAGCGTCAGCTTATACATGAGATTCTGCATAAAACCTGCTTAAAATGGATCGACAGTTTCATGAAAAATATCATTTTCCTGAGAAAAAGACATCAATTACCTTGTCTGACTCCAAATCAAAGTTTTTTCTGATAAATGTTAATGATATTTGTTTGTAATATGTTCCTAAATGTTATGGCAACAATCTGCATAGAGTATCTAATATAAAGAATACTTAACGTAAGTAAGACAGATATGGGGAGAGCTCAAATTTTACAGGTGTATCCACAATTTTTTCCGCTAGTGTAGAGGTAACCAAGAAAATGGAAGCTCTCTTGGAATCACTGAGCTTCTTAGCAAGCATGACTCACTGTTATCTGAACATATTAAGCATATTCAGGAAACACAAGAGTCAGAAATGAATGTACGTTCATTATCTTTCTCCAAGAATGCAAAATGAGCTCACTGACTTATGTGGAAACTAGTGCAAATGAGATTCAAAATGTAAAGCACTTTTCTTACTTTTTTTATTGAAATCTTGAAACATTATGAGGTATGTTTACTAAACCGTCTTAATGTTATCGGCATTAGTTGCAGTCTTACTGTGACGAATGCCATATAAGGTAGTGGGCGTTCCGGTCTTAAGGTAGCATTTCAGGTTATCACGGGATAAAGTCCGTTATCGCGCAATAGAGGGAGCCATGGCACATTAACGCACATTAGCCTTAATTAGGCGCGCTGACCAGGAAGCACAGCAACAGAGGTGTAGCACAATGGTTAATATATTGACTGCTGAAGCAGGGATCATGAGTTTAATCCCCCAGTAGGCTTAATGAGTAAGGCTGTCTGAGACATTACCCTTTACTTTACATCAGTGCTGTCTGAGGCATTTTCTTTTTTAATTTAAATTAGTGCTGCCAGCAAACACACCCTCACAGTGCCGTAACCTAAGGTGCCGCATAAGGCGCCCTATAAGGCACTCCAGAGGGCACATTATAAAGTGCACTGTCTGCCAAGGCACCTTATAATGTTCCCTATAGGGCGCTTTATAGGGCGCCTTATGAGGCACCTTAAGGTTACAGCACTGTGAGGGTGTCTTTGCTGGCAGCACTAATTTAAATTAAAAAAGGAAATGCCTCAGACAGCCCTATCAAATAACACCACGGTGGGATCAAACCCATGGCCTCTGCCTCCACAGCCAGTGAAGTAACCAGTGGGCTACATCTCTATAGCTACTAACAAGCCCCTCGCTGGCTACAGAAGGATTGCAGGTCACCACACAAACTGTCTGCTGTGGTTACTAGGATAGGGTTAACCCACCCATACCCATGATGCACTGCACATGCAGATCAGCAGTCTGCAGAAGATCACAAGATGGGGTATGCACCCCCACAGCACCTCGGCCTGGTAGGGGGAACTGACTGTGTGTGTTACTGGCACAGAGTAGCTACAGACCGTCACATTGTGGGGGTACTGTGCTCACCCTGAGGGCGAGCTGGGGCGCCCAGCACCAGGTCCGCAGCACCTGGCTTAGCTGAGATAGGCTATGCTGCAGACTGGTGTGTGATAGGTAGTCCTTGCAGACACACCTAGGATACACCTGTGTCCATCTGTATTTCCCAGTCACATCTAGCCCTTGTGGACTATGATGCACCCAGAATAGTGCATATCCTGTGTGGGTGCCATGGTCATATGATTTAAGTGAAAGGGGGGTTTTTGGACCCATAGATGGATTATGTAGCACCACCACCCAACCAACTCTCTGGGGCTCAGGGTGGGGGACAGGATCTCCTACCAACAGATCCACATTCTGCAACCCTGCAATGGTAGAAGTAGAGGGGACCATCAACCTCAGTCCTGCTGGGGAACAGGCACCCTACAGGGCAGTCACTGCAGATCTGTATGCATCCATAAGGCAATGGCAGAGAGACAGTAGGTCTGGAAATGCTCAGCTGCCCCCCACCACTATCTGACATTCTCCAGCAGTGAGCACAGTGAGTCTCCAGCTGTTGCACCCTGCAAGGCATTCCAGCCATACACATACTAACTGCAGACAGTCTGCTAGCTAGTCCATAGTGCACATTCCTGGAGAAGATGTGAGCACACACACCAAGCAGATAAGTCAGTGATTGGGCCCCAGAAGAGAGAACCCACAAATATCACTTGAGAGAAAAACTATGGGGCATGTTTACTAAACACCGTTGCTGTGCGGGTTCCCGTTAGTGTGCGGGTGCCATATAAGGAGTGGGCGGGCCAGCCAGAAAAAAGGAAAAAACGGACCGTACCTGTGCGCATCGCGCTAATGTGCGGGTCCCACATTAGCGCGTGGGAAGGCTAAGCGGGGCGCTGCCAGGCACATAGAAGAATACAGCCGTAGCACAATGTTGAAGACAAAAATCAATGGTGCAGGGGGCCATGGGTTCAATCCCCCAGTGTGCGCAACCAAAGAAGGCAGGGTGAGGCATGAATATTAATGGTAAAATATCATTTTAGGAGGTATACCACATTAGGGCGGCTGTCAGTGTTGCGCTGTTACGTTTTTGCGGCAGTAATTAATATGTTGCGTTATGAATTTCGCTGTAAAATCTGTGGTGCATTAGGCGGCGCGCTGTACGTTGCTTGCGTTACGTGCGTCGTTAGGCTGTGCGCGGGACATCTTTTGCGTATTGTGAGGCAGTAGGTGGTGCTGTGTGAGTTGTTGACGGCATGAAGCGGTGGGAAAATATCCAAACACAGGACCCGAGACGTAGCACAATGGGGAAGACACCAACCAATGGTGCAGGGCCCACGGGTTCAATACCCCATTGTGTGCAATACAGAAAGGCTGGCCAAGGCATTACTAGTACTGCTGGACAAGAAAGTTGCTGGAGGCACACTAATTTTGGCCGTCACCAGGCGTCGCGCGGGTAAGTTTTTGCGGCAGTAACTAATATTGATCCACATTATGCGTCTCGCTGGCAGATGTGGGGGTCGTGAGTTGATGCGCTGGAAATGTGGGCGGCATCGGGCGTCGCGCTGTTACGCTTGTGCGGGTCTGGCAGCAGTAGGCGTCGCGCTGTTAGTTGTGAACGGCATAAGGCTGTGCGCAAATGTCCATACACAGGAACTGAGCCGTAGCACAATGGCGAAGACATTAACCAATGGTGCAGGGGCTATGGGTGCAATCACCCAGTGTGTGCAAGCCAACAATTCTGGCTGAACCATGCCTAGTAATGTTTTAAAAAATATATTTAGGAGGCATACCACATTAGGGCGGCTGTCGGTGTTACGTTGTTGCGCCAGTAATTAATATGTTGCGTTATGAATTTCGCTGTAAAATCTGTGGTGCATTAGGCGGCGCGCTGTACGTTGCTTGCGTTTCGTGCGTCGTTAGGCTGTGCGCGGGACATCTTTTGCGTATTGTGAGGCAGTAGGTGGTGCTGTGTGAGTTGTTGACGGCATGAAGCGTTGGGAAAATATCTAAACACAGGACTCGAGACGTAGCACAATGGGGAAGACACCAACCAATGGTGCAGGGCCCACGGGTTCAATACCCCATTTTGTGCAATACAGAAAGGCTGGCCGAGGCATAACTAGTACTGCTGGACAAGAAAGTTGATGGAGGCACACTAATTTTGGGCGTCGCGCGGGTAAGTTTTTGCGGCAGTAAATAATATTGATCCGCATTATGCGTCTCGCTGGCAGATGTGGGGGTCGTGAGTTGATGCGGTGGAAATGTGGGCGGCATCAGGCGTCGCGCTGTTACTCTTGTGCGGGTCTGGCAGCAGTAGGCGTCGCGCTGTTAATTGTGAACGGCATAAGGCTGTGCGCACATGTCCATACACAGGAACTGAGCCATAGCACAATGGCGAAGACATTAACCAATAGTGTAGGGAGCATGTCCCCAATCACCCACAGTGTTAGTCCACAACGAGGCATATGTTTAGGGGTGAGAGAACCAATGTTCAGCATAAGGCGTTGCGTTGATGGGCATGAAGGCGGTGAAAAATATCCTTTTGGAGGCACTGTAATAGTAGGCCTGCAGAAGTGGCGCATTGATGGTATGCACAGGAACAGACCCACAGCACAATGATGATGACACTGGACCAATGGTGCATTGATCAGGGGTTGTATACACGGCTGTGCAGAAATAGAAAAAGGCTGGGTGATGCATCACCTGTCCTAGGTAATATTGCCACATGAGGGGCATGAAGTTATTGCCCACATAATGTGTAAGAGGCAAAAGGGCTGTGCTTATATCAGAGCCAAATGAACAGAGCCACAGCAGAAGGGTTAGCACACTGCCCAATGGTGCTGGCATCATGGGTCCGATCCCCTGCTGTGTTCAATGAATAAGGCTGGTTGAGCCATCACCTGTCATGAACTAGGAGCCATGTAACCCTCAATTGTATGTACTACTGATAGCAAATGAACTATGGAAGTACTGTAATAGCAGGTAATGCATAAGGTGCCCATCAAGGTACCTCAGAGGTCAAATTGTAGCGTACACTCTCCACAAACGAAACACACAATGATGTGTATAGGGTGCGTTTTGTGTGCCGTAGGAGGCAGGGCATTGACCAAACACAGTCAGTGCTAGTACCATTGTGTATTGTAATGTATGGAAATCCAAAGTAGGTGAGCAGACATGCAAGATGGAACAGCAGTGTAGCAGAATGGTCATGGCACTGACTGAAACGTGAAGGGGTCATGTGTCAAATTGAGCAGTGACTAAGCCTGGGTTACCTACATCTGCGTACAGCATGCAATTGGACAGCGATCTGTGTTGCCAGCTAAACACAAGCCCACCCCAGTGCAACAGGAGTATGTCACCCTTTAGGGTGTCACTGAATGCACATCATAAAAACCCCACCATTTCAGTGATGGCGAGTTCACATATAACCCAAACACTGCACAGAGCTGAAAGGAAACGTCAAGCAGAACGACAAGAACCACAGACAGCACATGTGCTGCAGTACAATAATGACATCCAGGACATGTGGCATCTACATAAATACACACACAAATTGGGTCTAGCTGGAGCTATGTACAGAGTGATGCAAATGTAACATCCAATCATGATCGTGTGCGACAGACAACGTGAAGATGTGTCCAGCAGATGCGCCTGAAATAGCACAACAACAGGTGAAATCTCATGATGATAGTGGACCAGCGGTTATAGGCAGAGCACACACACACGAGCCAACCATGGAGAGGATGAAATGCAGGAAGGTGTAGGAGTGCAGGATGGCTTGTAGCAGCATGCACATCAGGGCAGGAGACACAAGAGCTGGGAGTCAGAAGATGGACAGAACCATGGGTCAAAACTCAGATGAGGGTACAATGTGCTTACATCACAAACCTGCCAACATCTGGCCGCCAAAAAAATGGAAACGACATCTGCACGACAAGCAGACACAGCCAACAGAACAGAGATTAATCACACCGAGGACCACTCCCAAAAACAAAAAGCAACCAAAGGTAGCACAGAACAACAACTTCCACGTCATAGCAAAGGCTGCATACACAAGCAGTCAAGCCACCCACACAGCACGCGTGCTGGTTGTAAGGACAGGCAAACCCACAGGAGAAAGCGGGAATAAATGCACCTGGTGATCTGCTGTGATCAGATCACATCACATATTGTATATGGTACCAGCGACACATGCACACACACACAAGGATATGTTATGCAGTGGATACAGCATGCAAAAGGAACAGAACACATCACCCCAATTGTAAAGGACCCACACATACCCTACCTTGAAACACTGACTAAATGCAAAGCCAACCCACCCACCCACCAATCAAACACAGAAACACCAAATCACAACCCAACAGTAATGAAACGCACATGGAAGAACTACCAGACCAGACGCTTCCAAAGGCTTCAATGTACCTCTGAAATTTAACTAATGCCTGTAATGGACGTGACATCTAGCGTCCTAACTGTATGCCTCCTCTTTACGCAAAACCCTACCAAGCAGCCCCGGAAATAAGACAGGCCAAATAACTTCTAGAATATAGCTAGAAAAAAAGCATTACCAGGAATCCCCCAAACCCCCACACATAATCAACCCTAGACGAATCAGACACTGTTCACAATCTGTCAATGTCCATAGCATGTCCTATGTGCCCTGTGGTCACCCTTAATGTAGCCTCCCTGGGGATGGCCCTGCCCTACCTGTAAACCCCACCCCTTGTAATGTAATGCAGATATGACGCGCAGAAATGTTGGATCAAGATTCACCTACATAAATGAATAAAAACAAAAAAAACCCAGAGGAAAGTAAATAACCAACAAGGGCAGTGCTTGCTGTGTGGTTGAGCTGCCCAGCAATTGCGGACAGGATAGGAGCCAATTCAACATGAGAAAAGGTGCAGCACACACCTGCTCAACCTCAATATTACCACACCCCCAGGTGTAGTGCTGTGCAAACAACATTAAGAAAGAGACCCATGCAACAGCTAATATGTGCTGCCTTGTCAACACAGAGTGAACACCTTGCTGTACACTGACGACAGACCAAGGGTGTGTGTAGAGGTGATGAAGCAGCTGTAAAATAATGTTTCCGTTTCCAGATATTCCATAAAAAAATACGATGTTGTGAGGCAAACTGCTAAGCACTGTGTGAACAAACATGCCCCCAACCATACACACAAACAAACACACTGAGGGCAAGCCAAACATTACATTCCAAAGGGAGGGCCTGTATGGGGATGTGCCGCACTCAGTGATGTGCCAAATTGCAGACACATACACAGCTGTCATCAAACACCAATGTGAGCACAGGGGTCCATGGAAATTACCATCAAATCCGTAGACAACGTGTAAATGTGGTCCATGAGTGGAGGAGCAGTCTAGTGTTCACATAAATGTCTTGCACACAAGGCAAACACGCACCATATCACAACAGCACACCATGCGCCCTGGGGCAAATCAGTGGAGGTACATGTGCAAGAAAAGCCAGGATTCCCATGGTCCCAAGGAGTCATGTGTGATGGAATGTTAAACATTGTAATGCATGTATGTCACAGAGATAAAGTACAGAAAGAGACACATGTCTGAACAATGAACATATTTATTTTTTCTAACACGTCTCATACATACCATACACAGTGTAAACAGAATTGCAAGGTGTGTCCCACCCTGGCAAATGATGGGAACACAGTCAGCAATGTCAAAATGCACATGCCATGCAAAGGTCAACTCAATAGCAAAACATAAACTCACGAGAATAAATGTTCATCAGGTGCATGATATGCACTGTGTAGCAGGGCCACACAACACAGCAGATGCTGCATGCCCACAATGTGTCACACACATATGCGTGCATGTAGACAACAGGTGTGGCAGAATGAGAAACCAAAACACATAACATGTCCCCCCCAAACATAGCCCTCATGCAACAGAGGAGGTCACCAAATTAAAATACATATGCTGCCAATATGTTGTAATGTGACAAACACATCTGCAAGCGAATGTCATAACTCCCACATAATGGCAGATCACCACATCAGCAATGTGTCAATGTACACCCCAAATATTATCTCAAACTGACTGACTATATGCTAACAGGTAGCAGGGACACATGAACACAGAGTGAATACAAACCACAAAAACAGGCAGAAATGTGTACACATAACACCATACAGGAGGCCCCCTTGCATTGTCTGTTGGTTACACAGTCGCTGGCCACATATAGCAGGTTACATGGAATGCAGAAGTGTAGCACGAAAATGGTCACCCACAATAACACACCCCAAATACAATGACCAAAAGAGAGTGTGTTAAATGCAGGGGGTAACACAGGACTGTGCAGACGTGGCAATGCAAGGCGTGGCCATACATGCAGAGTGTCATGTCTGAACATCAAACAAACACAATCATTAGCATGTGAATATGCAAAGAATGGCACATAATCTCACACTGCAACACACCGAGGTCATAGCTCCACATGTTGTGGCTCTCAAACAGAGTCACTCTGATGCACAGCCACCGCCGGACACTAACATGGTACTGGGATGCCACACATGAATGTAAACCACATTGCCGCCTACACACATCAATCAAGGATGTTGGTGGGCATGACCGTGTGTTATTGGAAAACATGTAGCATGTCCAGGTGTGTGGCAGGTGGACATAGACAATTGCAATGCTGAAACTGTTCCCCCTGCAACAATCACGGCTGTATGCTACAGTTGAAATAAACAGATCAGGGTTATCCTGAGTGCCATGTCACACACATGGGCCAAAGCTCTGCAGTAAACAACTTGTGAGGAATGTCCAAACGACACAGATGATGTCAGTCCCTGATGCGCAAACTGTACCAAAAAGCAAAGGCTTCCTGACATCCAAAATATCACTTACAAAATTCCCAGGCAAACATGGGCGTGCATAGTAAAGTGTCACATGCCAATATGCACAGTCCGAGGAGGTTCATCTGTGTCCCTGCAATCAGCAGGACTGTCAGCTACAGCATTGCACAAACTGTGTGCTGTACATGTCTGTCATGGTCAAACAAGCAGTCCAAGAGCAATAACGTCCAGCACAGGCCTGTGTTCCACTCACAGACGTCAAACATCAAATAGGATATTTCCCATTAAACAATAACATGGTGCACTGTCCCACAACAGCTGTTGGATGAGGAGACGAGATGCACTGGAGGAAATGTGTCCATAATGTCCACTGCCCTGTGCAAAGAAAAGGATAGGTGTGGCCAATGTTAGTAACCCTGCAACAACACCACAAATTGCCACAATGCACACTGCACTAATGAAAGATTGAAGTGATGGAAATGCAAACATGACAGGATATGCACATCAAATAAAACACAGATGTGAAAGGAACAGTACATGTTGCTGCAGACACGGGTGTCACATGGAGATGGGTATGTTAAATACCATGTCACACAGGCATCTCACAGCTACACACTATATGCATCCCTTTTTGTGTACAGAGATGCAACATTACATGTCCATGAGATCAAATGATAACCCACAAAAAGTACAGCCAGATGTAATAACAATTAAACAAAGGTGGAATCTAACCTATGTGTCCATGATGTGTCCCTCATCAATTCCAATCTACTGCTGCATATGTACACCAGGTCACAGCGAACGGAGACGATATCAGGTCAACCAGTAGAACCAACATGTAAAGTCACACATCAGGGATCTTCACATCATGCCTATGTCAGACAGAAAACAAATGTTGCTCAACACCAGTCCCACATAACACAGGACACAACTCTGCTCACCAGAAATGTGGGTGATGATGAATAGGTGAACAGCACTACTGTAGAGGTAACAAACCCCACAATGCCCCCCAGGTGCCCGCACCCATCAAGCATATGACAATGTATCATGCATGTACAATGCAGCACCACATAAGCAAACCAATAAACAGCCACCCAGCACAATATGCGTAGTACAATGTGACAGCTGAAATACGTGGCCTGTCGGTGGCCCACGTGCTAATTTGTGCACATAACGGTCGAGTGACATGCAAGGACACCCTGATGATGGCCTATTTAACTAAAAAGGTGGAGGCAGCAGGTGTTGCTTCCGCAAAGCTAGCCCATCAAGGCCCACATGTGGATCTGTGGAAAATGTACCATAAAACCCATTACAGGAAAAATACTGGTCACAACCGCACGTGGAGATGTGTGACAACAGGCAAATATGGGTAAGACCGGCACACAGAATATACGTGAACAACACCAGCTGCCAAATATGATACATAACAGGCTAGATGTTGTGCACCTGACATCACACACATACAATGTATCGGTAGTTCTACATACCCTGGACCCCAGCATTCTGCTGATGTTCTGCCATGTGCTAATGACACACACCGACAGCACTGTCATCACGTATGTCCTGTGTAGTGGAAAAGAAACAACCTTGTCAGGTTCCAGCGCTGAACGCCACACTGCAACGTACTGTCCCCAGCTGTAATACACCAAAACATGAACCAACAACGGACTGTGCACCCTCACACTGCACAGATCTTGTACATGGGAGAGGCATCATGTACATGTGTGATGCAAATACCAAGGCCCCCCACATCCCATCATATGCCTCCCCACCCTCCTGCTGTGCCACACACGTGCCAAAACAGGTGGATGGACACACCATGTTGGTGACGCATCCCAAGGTTCACACTATATGTCTGTGCCTCCCATGTTCAGACCAACACCCCCTCTCTGTGTGCAGTACCCTCCAATTTTGTTTTGAAACACAGTATAAGTACCTGTGTCACCTGGAAATATGCCTCAATACCACCTGTATACACTGTGTAGATGCATATTATGCATTGTACATCTCCCCCAGCAAAGAATAATGACAGTTGTGTGTTTATCATGTGATGAAATACATGGCAAGGGCAGCACCATGGCTCTTCCACAATAACCACCATGTCTGCATGTCACCTTACCGTGATTGTTGCATGTTAACCCATTGTGTAACTGTGAGAAAGTTCAACCAAGGATAGGTTTGATGTCTCAATGCCCCAAATAACCCCCACATAGGTCTGTGTGTGTATGTGCATATAACATCCCTTGATAGTGTCCTCAAGGTATCTGTGTGTCTGTACCGTGCTATCCTGCCATACACACAGCACGTCCCACACGCATGAGGCAGATGTAGGAGATACTATCAAATACATATGCCACCACTAAAATGGAACGAACCCATAAAATCGGAAGGGCAAACACATCTAGCGTCACATTTGCCTAATGAAATACACCCATTCAGCATCTACCCCACTGCACATCTGTATGTGTGTACATGTAATATACTGCTATGCATTACTCCACCACAAATTGACTGTAGCAATCATATGCCCCCTGGCTGCCCACTGCACATGTCCACATAATTCACCATATCCATGCCTGTGACACCTGATGAGGCATACCTTACCACACACTGCGCTGCTGCTGCAGCAATAACACGTGACACCTTGTCAGAACACCATAGGAACGTTATCAGGTGCATGTGTACTGTGATATGTCTGACATATTGCATTGAAAATATCCAACATACAAACATAGCAAGCTGACAGGAGCAGAACACACACACATACAAACACCCACAGATTGCAGTACACAAACAAAGGTCCCGCATGAAAGCTCACCACAAACATGGACACCTCTATCACACCAAACCCCTAACCATCTGCCTGACCCAGGGCTCCTCACATACAATAACACCAAATAACTGTGTCCTGGCCAGCAGTTGCTAGCACAAAAAACCACTAAATTGTCCTGTGACCCCCAAAAACTCTGAAAGGTGTAGCAACACCCTCTGACCCACAACACCAACAGCTGCTACTGTGCTCTGTCCACATTGTCCATCACACACCTCTGACGACATGTTATTATGGATGTTAAGAAAAGGACAATGCAGTGTTGCATCTGAATGTAATGGTCCAAACATCACCCTTTGTAAACCTCAACACGCATACAACAGCACATATATGTGGGTAGATGTGCAATACATACCAGTGAATCTGTCTGACAATCAATTGATGCCTGACCGATGGTGCCTGCCTGTGTGTCACCACAGGCACGTACAGGGGGCACGGTGGATCCTCCTCCACATCCTCATTAATCTCTGCAGGGATACCATGCCTGAGAGCAATGTTGTGCAGTAATGCAACAAGCTACGATAATCTCTGCAACAGTCATTGGCGAATATTGTAAGGCCCCACCTGATCTATCCAGACACCTGACGCGACTTTTCAAAAACGCCAAAGGTGCGTTCTATGACTGATCGGCTGGATGCGTGGGCCTCATTGTACCTCCGCTCTGCACGTGTCCGTGGTTGACGCACAGGTGTCAGGAGCCAGGGCCGACACCCATACCCTGCATCACCTGCAGAGAAGAATGTTGCATGTGAATGACTGAGCGCATGACACCATAATTCACAGATGTATAGACGAGAGACATAACCCACAACACATCAGGACAGACATATTTTACATCACAATTATCCACCAGACCTAACAACTATTCTGATAGAAACAACAAATGCCCTGTCAGGTCTGTAGAGACATGTCCGAGAACAACACAATCCCACCTTGTCCCCCCAAAAGAGTCCTATGTTGAGGCACACGTCCCATGTTATGTGGCTCATGTTCTCATCTCCGACACCATCACCTCCTATGGTAGAGTACGCAATAAAAACACACATGACACATACAAACAATATATGTTTGCAAAGTAAAGAACACAATAATGTTTGCTGGGCCAATGTAGGCGCACACACACAACATGTTTGACTGTGATGTCAGCCAGGATGAACACAATATCACCATGACACCCCATGTCGTCAAAGGTCTCCATATCTACATATAGCAGTATAACTTAAAATGCTGTTGACCGCTGTCAACAAACCATCTCAGTAGACACCATGTCTACTGTACCCTCACCGTTCCATCCTTGTTAAGTTGTCTCCACAGAATATGACATTGTAGGCCACATGATTTGTAAAACATCACAGCTACTGAGTATGACAACGTTCCTGTGTATGTCACACCTCTACCCCTACGTCTGGCCAATAACATAGGACCACGTCTTTGCAGTCAAATCTCCCAACTGATGATTCACCTCAGGAGAATCTCGGACAAGGACGGCTCAGCAGTGCACAGGTGCAGTGCGCAAAGGTAATTCTAACCCCAGCCCGGCCCCACCCCTGTAATGGCAGAGGACAAAAGCATTTGCACAGCTATGCAAAAATGTACACCCAATAGCAAAGGCAAGCAACATGCATCATATGTTGGCAACCCCCCCCTGTCCAGCAAACAACAGCTGACAGACCCATGAATGATTGAGTGTGTGGCCCTCACACGCACATGACACGCATTAGGAGCATGGATTGTAAATAACACACGTCTGACATGACCTAACACAGATACAATCTAAACCCATGCATACACAGGTGGGTGGAAATGCCCCCCCCCATCCCTGTGTGCAGAAGGTATACAGACACAGGTGCCAATACACACCCGACACACACATCTGAACAGTTGCATATTTTCCGTAACAACACCAGCATCTCCACATCACATATGGCTGTGAAACGGATGTGACATGGCTAATCATGTCCCCTGTTAAACAACGTCTACAGTCCTGTAATTATGTAAAGTCACAACAGTTGTCGGTTTGCTGAATGGGAGTTCATGTAGCTATAGCACAGTGGCCAATATCTGCAACACATGGGTAATGTTACGTAAACACATACATATATGACTAATCATCGAAGATATATATGGAGATACCTCACGCCAGGCACAATATACAGTCACCGTAATGTCCATCCTCAAATTCCCTAAATATGGCTGAGCGATGCCACGCATATAGGAAGTCATGGGGGTGTGGACCCTGGAAACCTTGGGACCACATTCAGAATATGCAGATTAGCATCACATACAACCTGAACATTCAGGGAATGGTAGTGTTTGCGGTGCGGAACACCACCTCCCTGTCTCTGGGCGGGAACCAGGGCAACATGTGTGCAATCAATAGCTCCCATCACGTGTGGTATCCCGGCTAACGCCTCAAAGGGCCTGGTCCAAGGGTTTTCTCCCAACTGTTGCCTACCTGTGGGGGGAAGGGCTATGGACGTCCCCACCCGGCTGACCATAGCACGCAGTACTTTCGGTGGAGACAGCGTGAGAAGGTGGGCTTCGGCTTCATGCCACCCACTGAGCGGCCACAATGACTGGAAAACAGCCAGAGGCAAAGAAATGTAAGCGCACAAGCAAGGAGCTTGACTACACCCTGGTATGGCATGGGACCGGCTAGTCAGGGGCTCAAGGTCAGGTCTCATATCCTCATACAGCCCCCTAATAGCCCTTGTGCTCAGTCGGTACAGGGAGATGACCTGGTCCTCACGCATGCCCTGGAGCTGGGCCCTGGGCCTATCGAGCCGCAGCTGCCGAGCCTGCCCCTCAGTACGCCGTCTGTGCCGTCGCCGCACAGCACCTCTGCTCTGGCCAGCCGACGCAGCAGCAGGTCTGAGTTGCTGCGGGTCTACAACCCCATGCCCTGTGTCCACAGCCCCATGGACTATCATCTCCCCTGTGTCCAGCAACCGTCGCATCTGCCCACAGTCTTTTGGGCACATGCAACAACTATTATGTTCCCTCCATGTAAGCCCTCTGTGACTAACACAAGCACAACACACAACACCACAGACAAACACAGACAACACAGACACACAGACACACACACTTGCCCAAACACTGCACAACATGGCAAACCACACACAAACATCAAAGACAACAGACAACTCCCACAATATGGCCTTCACTACAGTTGCTCCCAGATTCTCGCAAACAAACACAAACGCCCGCGCCTACCAAAACACCCTCAATGTTGCTGACTGAGCACCCTCTTTTTATACCAGTGTACAGTTTAATGTTTTCGTTTTGTCGGTACCGCGCCCCGGTGTGCGCAGTGCGCATGCGCAGGAGGTCCGCACGCATCGCCGCCTGTATGTGCGTGCCGCGCATGTGCAAGCGTTGTCACGTGTGCGTGTGTATGACTGCGACGCCGCAATGTGCACCTAATTGGGGCGCATGTGCGTCTTGGGTGTCGCGCGTAGCCCATGTGAACCCCGTTACGCATGGGCGTAATGCGTTTTCACCAAAGTCATGATGCAAACACAAACGGTCATGCCTGATAAGAGTGCGCGCTTGCGTGTGTCGCGCAAGCACCTTAAAAGGCCAGCGCATGAGTATTCCTTCTCAAGTTCAAACACAGGCGCGTCGCACAAGCAAGCGCCGTCGCCGGTACGTCCTGTCTGCCAAACAAACGCCCACGGCGTTAAGAGTGGCGCCTGCGCATTTACGCACACAACCAATAGAGCGAGACGCTATGAGCATGTCACAATTGAAACACATAGTCGCGTCGCACAAGCAGTGACGTCACATCAGTGGCGCATGCGCAACGTATGCCACCATCCACAAAACTCACAAATGCACCCAAACGGAAGCAAAATGTTGAGGTTGGTTGACGGAGTCAGAGATGCGAGTGTATACAGAGTGATGTACGTGAGAGGTGGTGTAGTGAGAGGTGGGTCCAGTTGTCATTTGGGTAGCCACATTTTCCCCGTGTTGTTTGATAAGTACCCCATATACTGTAGTCTGTCATGTGTGTGTGTTACCTTGTCTGTGTATTGTGTTAGTGACTGTTCTGTTCCTGTGCTGTGTGCCTTGTGGTGGGGTCGTGGTTGCGGTGTCTGTCCCGTGCCTGTTTTGTGGGAGAGGGCGTAGGGGGGTGAGGTGCAGTGGGGAGGCGAGTGGTGAGGTGAGTGGGGACGCAGAAGAGGAGGGAGGATGCCGATGGAGAGACAGACCTCGATAGCCAGCGGGGGAGGCGTGGGAGCTGACAGGGAGACCACACAGGCGGTTACAGAGAGAGATAGGGAGCCAGGACAGAGACAGAGAGGGATAGAGAGAGGGATAGGGATAGCAGGGAGGGACACAGGACAGAGAGGGACCAGAGAGAGGGGCAGAGGGAGGCGGTGAGGGTGGGGGATGCTGAGCCTGGTGTATTTGCGGGTGAGGTGGTGCCCGCCAGTACCACTAGAGGCAGGGCCTGCGGGGACTGAGTGACTGTGGAGGTGGGGGGCAGTGCCAGGCCATCAGTACCTGCACAGCCCTGCTCCCAGCAGGCACAACAGGGAAGAAGGAAGCGTGTCCCTGTGTCCATGAGGCTCTCAGGAGGAGGGCATTAAAATTCACGAGACGCTGATAACCACAACCTCCCTCTCCATGTTCCTTGAAAATTACGAGGTTCTGTTTGGCCGACAGAGCACAAGGACAGGCACAGCAGGGCGTAACTCGGTGTGTGAGGCGGTCCAGCGAGTGGTCGCATAGGCAGTTGCCCCACCACGGGACATAGATAGCCTGAATAAAAGATATTCAGACATCAATAGTGGTGTACGGCAGCTCCTCTGTGCCGAACAAAAAACATGCTAAGGGTACAGGAGGAGGGGGCCCCCTGCCAGCCATGCTGACGCCCCTGGAGCAACAGCTGGCCGAACCCTCGGTCCGGTCTACACCTATGGTCTGCCTGCGCTGCTGGATACTGGCAGATGCCACATGCAGGTAGTATGTTCATGCATATCCAGTCACATCGCATAACCCCCCTGAGATGATCAATGTGTATACAACACTGACATTTGCAGAGTTGCACACACATACCTATCTCCCCATTCCAAGGATGTCGTTAGCCTTGTGTCTTGAGGCTGTGTGCACAACCCCATCATACCCTATGGTGGCCAACACATAGACACAGTGCTAACACTATGTCGGTAGACGTGAGGGTCAGAGATGTTTTGCGCAATGTGTCTGGGGTTGTTTCCCCCTGAGGGTGGAATGATAAAGCGCGGCCGCGGGTAATCATATGTTAGATGGTGATTACTGTCTTGCCACCACATGGTGGCATGGAACAGTTGTAATGGAAGGTATATTTGCCACAGGGTAGGGGCCGAAGGGGAATGGTCACCACAAATGCACGTATACGAAGTAAAATATACATCCACACTGTATTTAAACAATCCGTCATGTGTTCATGTTTTACAGAGTATTGTAAACATGGGAAACGACACTATAATGTACCTGTACTGTAACCCAGTTACACCAGCCTCGTCATGTGACCGCTTGTTCAGGGATCCTGACGGCTGGGTACACACACAGCAGATGTATGAGGATAGTGGGAGGAACATCCAGGTGCCTTTGCCGTAACAATCCCTGTCGTCTGACACGTTTCTGCAAACCCTTTGTCATGCAACACAATCATTGACCATTGGGGAGCCAAGGGTATATCAACCACGAGGGTTCCCCATGATTGCACAAACCTCTGGCCATGTCTGTCCATCCGCATCTATGGGATCTCAGAGCTCATTAACAGGGTAACTATGGCGTCAGTACAGCTGGACTGTTTTGCAGGGCTCACCCCACTTTTGACAAGGGTATTGCTGGCAGATGTCAGATGTGGATGACACATGGATGTTATCTGTTGTCTACACATCTCTGTCATGCCATTGTTGGTACCCCTCTCACACCTGTGTGTGTATGCAAGTAGTGGATGACACCTAGTTAATATTATGTGGCGTTGTCCGTGAACCGTGTCTCACACGTACGACACTCAGATTCCCCCTGGATCATATCCCCTCCATAGAGATATGTTGTTTAACGTACACAAGAGTACATGGTCCATCTCACAGATTTGTGTGGATCTATTCTGGGTATGTCCCAACCCACGTCAGCCTGCATGCACCCCGCCCTCTCAATTTCTGACCCTGTAATTAGGTGAAAGACAGTGGTCAGCCCAAGCGTGCTGCTACTAGAAACTGTCCACTGGGATGAGGGACACCATGTACCATGATGTCGTGGGGAGTCCACGCATATTTGTTGCCCACTCTGTCCACCCCCCCATGGTTCAACTTTTCCGCCCCATAGGGCCGGACACCATTCCTGTGTCTCTCACTGCACACACACCTCACCGTTTTCCTGAATGGTCTTGCGCAGTCCCGGCTCACCCTCAAAAACTGCTGGTGGGTTTGCAAAGACCGTGCCATATGAATTCTGCTAGCCATTGCTTGCCCTAATCAGCCAAATGTTACCGCGAAAGGTGCATTTCCCTGGCCTTCACCATTGTTTTCCCATCCCCATCTTCAGCTCCCCTGGCTCCCTGCCACCACCCTCTGTCACGTCTGTCCCGTCTGTGTTTAGCAAGCTGCCCCTGCAACGGGCAGTCAGCCCCCTGAATTTCTGTGGTCCATCAGTGTCCCAATTCATCCCCCTCGTCACAAGGTGATGCGTGGTTAGCTGATTGGACCTGTGTTACCGTGTTGTCACTATATAAAAGGGTGCATGCACCTGCAGGAACAGAACCTTACCACCTGTAACGACATCCTGTTCCACATGGACGTTTTGATGTGCAATCATTTCACACCATCTCCCACAATCACAACAAATCCCCCCCACCCATGTCAAACCAAAAAAACACCACAATATGCAATACACAGAGGGACACATATGTAGCTGTGTGATACAAAGCTGTCATGTTCACTACAGAGGCTGTGATTTGCTGCCCGCCCCCTGGCCAATGACTATCCTGACGGGGCCCCCCCCCCAACGGTTCAGGGAGATTACCTCCTTAACACACATCCCATACAACTTATGTGCGGGTAGGTTTTACAGGACTAGGGCGCGTGGGGAACATGTATATGTGGCATGTGTAGAGGTAAATGCCCATACCCTATCCTTTGCACTCTGGCTCAGTGCTATCACCCTCCCCTACGTCCCACTCACCCATGTACATTTGCCAGTCAAATACTGTTTTGACATGTGACTGTTGGGGGGGACGGGGACAGTCACAGAGTATGGGTGGTGGTTCACCATGTGTGTAGCCTAAAATATCCACACCTGCCTTACAAGCCGGCAGACAGTACAGCAGTGGCGGGCCTAGATATTCCCTGACAACATGTTTATGGGAAATGTCCTGGCCAGGTGGTGTCCATACACGTACCTAACATGACCCTACGGGCAGATGTTTCACCCTTCCCCTGACCCTGTGGCTGCAAAGTAAACACATGACCTGTGTCTCTGATGCTTACATATGTCCACCATGAGACATTTTGTGTACCCTCTCCAGTTTGCAGCTAGCCCCTGTATTGGCGTGTTTACTCCATGGCCCCCACCTGAGGGTACAGGGACGACATCCACATTGATGTACACATCCCAGCGTGTGTGACCCTGGTTTCCAGACATGTCATGGAGTAGAAGCCCGCTAAACAACTTGCACCATCACTGCCCTGCTGTCATCTCATCTGTCCTGTTCCCTTGTGTGTGACTGTTTCCTGTTTCATCTGACATACTCTAATGCACCACTGCTACATGTGACCTGTCCAATTGATCTCGAGGATCCCTCTGCAAGTGGTATCGTCCCTACCTTGTAAGGTTTCGTGGAAGGTACATGTAGCACTGGGGAGACAGTAATGTCCCATGTGAATATGCCGTGAGCCAATGGCATGCACACCCAAAACCTAGACTGTCAAGGATGGAGTACCTGTTTGGTGCTGTGTAGCCCTGTCAGCCACTACATTTCACACATGGGTGGTGGGATCAACTGCTTGAATTAATGGCCATATGAGGAATATAGTCAAACCTTGAGGCCACACAGGGGCCATGCACGGCTGACTCCCCAGAGACCAGTTTTCATGACACCGGTACATGGTTTTGGGCGATTAGGTTCTTTTTAAAAAATGTGGGCTAGGTGGGGCCTGTATGTACCACACATTCATGGGTACTCTGAATCTCACATATGGGTGGTCTGGATCAACACACGTAGATTTTGCTGTACAGCTTACACATATGTATTTATCTTTGTGTGCACACACTACAGGTGACTATAGTACCTTGCCGCCACATGTAGAGGAGCAGGAGGAGGAGGAGCTGGAGCAGGAGGAGGGGGAAGAGGAGGTTTGGCACGCACCTGGAACAGAGAGCCCTGATACGGTGTTTTGATGTGGGGAGTAGTCGCCAGGGTGAGAGGCCTGGTCCCCGGGAGGGTCCATGGGACCTCCACGGAGCCCCACACCACCAATGTTGTCCTGCAGCAGGATATGCCTGCCACAGCAACCACGGCGTCAACGAAACTGGCATGGATGTGCTACTACATGATCTTGCGTGCCCGTGGTGCTGCATCGCACGCGACCATGAAGGTTGGTAATTAACATTACTTCCATGAACCCCTCACTAGGCTGTGTGTACATAGGCTCACAGATGTGCACCCTGGGCTGGCCCTGTCACGGTTTTAATAAGCCCACACAAAGACACTTGTTGTTTACAAGAAGCTATCTTTTTTGACACACATCCGCAATGCCCTATGTTCAACACAGTTCTGGCATGGGAATCAACGTGTTGAGCCACACATGCACATCATCCTATATATGGTGCATGACACACAATTTGCTGTGCCGGACCAGTAACCAGCAAGCAAGCACACTCTGCTACAGTGTATACATCCCCTTATGTATACTGTGCACGGTGTTTGCCCACACACCTGTTCACAGTCAGGAGGAAGATGTGGATGGCTCGTGGCCACCACGCACAAATACACACACACCTCTAATTCCATCTCGAGGGGTGTTTAATGTGGTGTATGTTACAGCATAACCCTCTACAGCTGTGAATATGCCGTGTCCACATTACACATTACACATTTGAGTTACCTAATTCTTTGTTCCTTTTGTAGCCCAATGACAACTGGTACACACAGCCTGACAGCCAAGAGAGTGTTGGTACAGCTACAGAGTGCACAGATGTAACAGTACTGATGGTTCCAGGTGCCTCTGTTTGTGAGGGTAACACAAAATGGTTGAACATAGAAATAACAGGAAGGTCTATGGCCCCCTGACTGTAGCACACCCATGTGCCATTGCTACATTGTGACCAACTGTACCGTGCAGCAGCGCAAATCAGGGTTCACATACACAGGCGGTACCTATGTGTGATATGCAACGTGATAATGGCCCCCATCCCACATAAGGCTTTATCAACATGTGTCCACCCAGCATCACAGGACGACATTATCGTGTACAGTGCCTCTTAACACACAGATAGCCCTATATCCACACTTGACAGGATCAGATTGTTCCTTTCCCCTGTTTTTGGGGTGCAACACGCCCCTGCGGTCCCACCTGCATGCCCACAACTAGGGTTGGCTGTGTGGACATACAGCCAGATTGGCGACGCTGGTCCCGCACATGTATATTCCTAATGTACAGTCGTCTGAGGGCGGATGGCCATTAGGGTCTATTATGCAAAATTACTTGTCCTTGCATCAGCATTGTTGATTGATCCAGCAGGTGATGTGTCTGGGGGGAGCACATAACGTGAAGTCCCAACTGTATGGCATCACCCACGTAACCTGTGGGATGAGTCCACGTTGCGTTTTGGGGTCAGGCAGCTACACATGCAGCTCCGTTATTAGTTTCCCCTGACCCCAAACAGAACACAATATCCCAAATCCCAAACCTACATCCCCAAAATGAAACGTTAAGCTGCGACAGTCAACAGACTATTCAGCACCCTCCTGACATTGCAGAATCCAGACAGTTCACGTGAAAAAACAACAGTTCGCACTCCACGGTAACATGCCCCATTCAAACATGTAGATACAGTTGCGCTCATTCCACATGGGAATACCTTGTGATGCCAGGTGGCATGGTAATTCCAGGTCGAATGAACAGCAGTCTCATACAGGTCCAGCATGTTGAGCAATGGCCTGTATGGACAGGTTTCAGGGTTTTGCTCCCCTTCCCCTGGCCGTCCACAATAGCCTAGAGACGGCAGACACACATTCCATATTTTTGACCCACCACACCCACTAACAAGATGCTATACATTGTGGCCCTTGCAAAGGCACATTCCCTGACATGACCAGGGGATACTACGTTCGTGTGCCAACTGCAATCGCTTAAGCCTCACCCTCTGTGCTGTGGCTACGCAGCGGCTGGTATACACCCTGGGACATCTGCCATGTGGCGTGGTGTGAGCAGACGGCTCCATTCGCCCCCTAAAGGGATTCCGTTCCTCCCCCTCCTTGACCTATCGCACCGACACATGCCCTCTTTTCCCTGAGGGATCATATACATAGGTGACGTGGTGTTGTTAACGTGAATTCCTCACGAATCAATTCCATTCCTAGGCCGTGGCAATTGTTTTGCCCCATGCCCTTGGTTTTGGACGGTTGGTCCCCCGCCAGTGACAGCTGTAGTACCTGGGATCCTCACACATTTTCATTCCCCCCTCTGACCCTGGTACTTGCATTGTAAGGTTTGGGTTATCCCACCTCGGGATCCCAAGATGTCTGAGCCCTGCATTGCCTGTATCCACTACTGGCCTAAACGCAGCATCCCTGTGGTCATAGTGCTCACCAGGCTGTTGCCTCCCCCCACAGCACCTTGTCTCGTGGTTGGTGTATGCCCCTGGGCTCCCCACCACCTGTCCGACTTGCCACAGTTGAAGATGCCTGCCATGTTGCCCGCCCTCACAGTGTACACCTTCTGTTCATCCTCCCCGTGTTTGTGGCGACTGGGTGGGCCTTTAGGCTAGCATTGGATGTGTTTTGTTTGTGAGGCTATGTTTCCCGTGGGATTTATGCTTCGGTGAGCCATCCCCCAAGTACGGGTACAACACCGTTTGATCCTCTTTCCTACCCCAGGGCTGGGTGTCAGCAG